>CM031234.1:478064302-478374302 GCA_018340775.1 Taxus wallichiana var. yunnanensis
ATAATGAGAAATGGAAATGATTTGAAAAAGGAGAGGGCAGTAGATAGGCTAGATAGGCTAAGGTGGGTAGGTGGGTAAGTTTTTAGGGTATTTGGGTGGGTAGATGGGTAGAAATAGGTAAAAATGGGTTTTGGGGGCCGCGCGGGGTTCGGCTCGGAGAGGACAAATGGCCGATGTCGGTCACTAAGCGACCGGATCGGTCGCAAAAATTGTAGGGAAAGGGATGATGTTGGTGACCGCGCGGTCATGTATCGGTTGACATCGGTGGCTTGGTGGGTTTTGGGTTTTTGGGTTGGGTTTTGGGTTTTTGGGTTGGGTTTGAGGTGGAGGTGGGAGAAGGGTTTGGTGTAGGGTTGGGTTGTGGGTTTTTGGGTTGGGTTTGAGGTGGAGGTGGGAGAAGGGTTTGGTGTAGGGTTGGGTTTTGGGTTTAGAAGGGTTTGAGGTGGAGGTGGGAGAAGGGTTTGGTGTAGGGTTGGGTTTTGGGTTGAGAAGGGTTTGGTGTAGGGTTGTGGGTGGGTGTGGGTTGGAGGTTGGGTTTTGGGTTTTTGGGTTGGGTTTGAGGTGGAGGTGGGAGAAGGGTTTGGTGTAGGGTTGGGTTTTGTTTTTGTTGGTTTTGGGTGGGATGGTTTTGGGTTTTAGGGTGGTAGGTTACTAGAGGGGGTGGTAGAGAGTCGGGGGGATAAAAAAGGGTGTTTAGATGATAAAGTAGATGTTGTAATAAAGAGTAGGTCTAAGGATGTGGGTTGGTTTGGCGAGCACGTCGGCGATTGGCGACGCAGATAGGATGCCCCCAATCGTTGGTGCGGATGAGGCCACACGTATCTGCGGCTCATTGGGCCATCATGCGCGAGGTGGGACTCGGTGAGTCCAGAGGTACACAGAGCGATAGAGAGAGATCACACTGATGGTCACCCTCATCGAGAGATGGATCTCGCGACTAATGTGTTCCATCTCCCGACCGGGAGATGACCGTCACATTGGAGGATGTGTATCGCATCCTTCTGCTACTATCGAGGGAGAGGTAGTCTTCCGTGTAGATCGAGAGGCGCCATGGACAGCATAACTGCAGGTTTTGGGGATGCGCACGCGCACATCTGCGACCTACCATAGCGCGAGTATCGGGTACGGTGACATGTACCGTGCGCATCGACACGAGACACGACTGGCTGTGTTGATGATGGTTGGGATCACCTGCTTCGCCCTCCCGACTCAGAGGGAGGCCGCTTCCCACGAGCATTGATGGGGGTGCTACTTGAGATGGTGGAGGAGCACACCTGTTACGCCTGGGCACCAGTATATCTGGTGTAATTATACAGGGAGCTATGGGGCCAATCTCACGGAGGAGGCGATTCGGTATTTGTTCTACATTTTTGTTGCATTGTTGGGCATACGAGCACATCGTATGCATCAGGCCAGTAGGGTTACCCCAGCAGCCAGGGCCACAGGTCATATACCGATATGGCTTTCAGAGGTGGTTGGGGTCGTGGGCCACCACGAGCGCTTATAGTCGAGTGGATGTGGCATACTATAGACATTTCCTAGAGGGCCTTACAGCAAAGACATTGTATGGAGACCCTACAGAGGTCACCATCCCGGCAGAGCCCGCTTACAGCGCGCCTAATCCAAGACACATTCCTGGATAGCAGGACGGAGAGCCGAGAGAGTACGAGTGGATACCCCTGGAGAGGCACGCAGGCGAGATGGGCTCGCGACAGATGAGCCACCTCCCTTTCCTCGACAGAGGAGAGATGATGTAGAGGCCCCACCGCCGCACCACACCCTTTGGATCCAGATTAGGTAGCAGAGAGGCCACAGTGAGGTGTAGATGATGCTTAGGTGCACGGGAGCATACGGTGTGTGGGTCAAGGGCAGAGAGCAAATGAGATAGTACCGCCCGCACACCCGCACTTAGGCCGTGCAGTGATAGGAGAGAGATCAGCTCGTGGTCGGGTCAAAAACTTTTCGAGGCAAAAATGAAGTCACAACAGACAGCACGATAGGTGTCTTACAGTAAGCGTACTAGCCCAGCTCGAGCATGCAGCAGCAAAAGACGGCACCACCAGCACCACAAATTACAGCAGTGCAGTGCAGTGCAGTACCCAAGCACCACCGCAAGCCAGTGAAAGCACCACCAGGCCAAGACTAGCACAGCTCGGGGGCATTGGTTGTAGGTGCCAGGGGACCAGCCCCAGCTCCGTCAGTGGCTCGAGAGCGCTATATGGAGGTTAGAGTAGAGGCCCGATATTATCGTGGATATTCTTTATGGTACCTAGAGTCGAGTATCGAGCTTATACGCAAAGCATAGATAGGCGTAGACCTCTCACGGCCCGAGATCTCGTGGAGGCGCAGCCACACCGGCGTGTCCGTGACGGCAGGAGGCGAGAGGCACCACAGGGACCAGCGGGGAGAGGTGCCGAGGGCGGTGGGGAGAGCTGAGAGATCCCAGACATGGTGTATTGATAGATGGGCACCGGTCTGCGAACCGGGTGTATTGATAGAGGCCTGCGTGCCTATGTATTATTCATGTATTCATTTATTCATTTATTGTATACCGGCCTGCGAGCCGAGTAGGGGTTGTATAGTGGATACCGGTCTCGAACCGAGTATATATTTATTGATACGAGGACCGGCTGCGAGCCGAGTCGAGATTTTTTTGATGTTATTATTGCGGCCTGCATGCGGCGTTGTTGTATGATGAGATCACAGGCCCCGATGTAGGGCACATTGTATTTTTGAAAACTTGTATATATATATATATATATATAGATGATGTTTTGATCCACATGCGAAGGTTCAAAATGTGTTTAAATATTTGGTTAATGGTACGGTAATATATAGAATGTGTGATGAGTTTAATTGACATGTTGATAGATGGATGATGTCGATGTTTTTGTTTTTTTGCACGTATATATATGAATGTCATGTTATGTGATGAATTGGTGGTTTTGTGACATTGTGATATATGTAACTGATGAGTTGGATCCAAATGATGTATAGATTGATAGTTGCTTGATATCCGTAGTTGATGGTTTGTGTATTTGTATAAAATAAATGATGTTAATGAAAGTGTAATGCTATATGTGGTGGATGAACAAATGTGGTAAATTGTGTTGTTTATGCAGGAAAAGAGGTGGGCGCGACAAAAATTTAGGTGAGAAATGAAGAAAATATCGCTGTTGAGAAAAGATAGGTGTGTAACCGATATCGGTTAGGAACCGATATCGTAGAATGATAGACCGATATCGGTTAAGTAACCGATACCGGTTATTTAGGTATGAGCTTTTCTAAAAATAGAAAAGCTAGGGTGGCAACTTAAGTTTTAATTTTAGAGCCATGCAAGAGGTTAAATACGCGAACGCGACGCTTTTTGACGACTGAGACAGGTATTTGCATGAGAGATTTGAGTGATAAGGAGAAGAGAGACAGGAATTTGTATGAGAGATTTGGGTGATAAGAAAAGAGACTGGGAAGGTGAATGCGATCGGAGATTCAGAAAGTAGAAAGGCGAATTTGAAAAGAGTGGTGATAATGGCAGGACGAGGAGAAACATCCAGCAGGCAGGGACAAGAGGGAAGACAAGGGCCACCTCAAGCTACTGCAACCCCAGAGGTAAATGTTTTGGTTGTGATTTGATTTTTGCATGTGTTATGAATAAGAGATTAAGTGGGTAGATATGAAGAAGAAAACATGATAGCAAGGGTTATAGGTGAGGTAAGTGTTACGTGGTAGGTAATCAAGGGTTTCGGGTATGTCTGTGTATACAGAGAGGAATAAACGAGCAATTTATTGTCGTAGGTGGTTGTTTTAGGCAAGATGTATGTAATTGACAGTGATCGGTATCGGTTAGAGGTAACCGTATCGGTTACTGAACCGATACTGGTTATGTATAACCAATACCGAGCATCTTGGAGGAATTTCCAGAATGTTTGAAAAACCCTGACGGATTGAATGGTTGTTTGTTGTTTTGGTGTATGCAGGCAGAGGCAGGGTTGAGGATGAATGATAGTGTGCCAGCGCTGTTGTCACGAATCCGAGCGGATGTAACACCAGCTGAATGGACATTGATAAATCGTTTGGGGTTAAGTGGAATCCGCTATTATTCACGAATTACACGGAACCATGCTATGTTGCAGGCATTGATTGAGAGATGGAATCCCGAGACAAATACCTTCTATCTGCCAACAGGGGAGATGACAGTAACATTGGAAGATGTGTTCCGGATTTTGAGACTCCCTATTACAGGAGAACCAGTATATCAGGCACTACCTAGCGCGGCACAGGGAGCGATAACAGCAGTATTTGGTCCATACGCACGAGATTTGACACAGCGAGGTTTATCCTTTACGTATGGGGTAATGTATGCAAAGACACACCCGAGGAGACAAGGTTAGCGATGATATTAATGATAGCGGTAGGGTATTATGCATTACCGAGGGCAGAAGGAGGAAGATTTCCAAAGGCATTGATGTGTGTTATCTGGGAGATGGTAGAAAGGAACGTTACGTTTGCATGGGCACCTGCATATTTGGCGGAGCTATACAGGGGTTTATGGGCTTGTAGGTGAAATCACAGGATGACGCTGGATTGTTCATACTTATTACACTGTTGGGCCTATGAGCACATTGTTTGTGTGCGACCAATAGGCCAATCCCTCCAGGCAGGAGAGACCAGAGTACAGAGGTTAGGATTCGACGATGGGTCCGGCATGCGAGAACAAGAGGCAAGATCTCAGGCCGTGATGGGTGACATTGAGTATTACAGGCAGGTATGGGAGAGAGTGACGGTTGCGGATATCTGTTGGAGGCCTTACGGGAACTATATGATAACAGAGAGCATAGCTGAGGAGTTAAGGGGTGTAGAGCGAATGAGGTGGATCACAAGCACAGCCAGTGAATATGAGAGGATTCCTATAGATCACGTACGGCGATAATTTGGATTTGTGCAGGATATACCCCTGGCTTATAGACCATATATGAGGATCGACGCCGAGGCAAAGATTCTCACCACCCCGGCCAACACCTCCGTAAGGGCTCAAGAGGTAGCAGCCCGATCGCAGGGTAATGGATGCAGGGAATGACAGAGGCCTATAGATTGTGGTGGGTAGCAGAACTACGAGGTGTACGTGAGCACCCTGACACAGCGGTGATTACAGCAGAGAGGGATAGTCTGCAGCGTCTGGTTCAGTAGCTCCAAACGCAGGTGAATGAGACAAGAGGATTGTTAGTGGTTGCGGAGTCACGGGCGGAGAGACTAGAGGCTGGAGTCCTCCATGCGAGAGGGCGTATTCATATGTTACAGGAGAGATTGGCAGATCAGTGGGCGGTACCAATAGCCATGGTACCTTTGAGGACAGAGAGGCCCGGCGAGAGGGGTCGACGATCACGATCATCACCTAGTTCGGGATGAGGCATGAGGGTCTGAGTAAATGTTAGCAAGGTATAAGAATAAATAAGAGTACCGACCTGCGTGTCGATGATAGAGAAGATGTATTTGTTTAACATCTAAATAAAACGAGATATGTATGTTGATTTGAGTTATAATAATAAGAATGTTTTCGTTTTGACTTTCGGTGTTTTGAAAAAGGATAAAGAGGAATGTGATTAAATAGAAATACACAAAAATATTTATATTTACCACACATGATAGGTTATGGTAGGGGATGGTCGAGCTAACCTTGGGAGACCCCATGTCTCCGAAGTGCTGCCTACATAGCCCTTTGCACAAAGCAAGGAGGGGCCTCAGACCGATGTAGTTCTCCCTTAGGATCGGGAGAGGCAAATTCAGCAATTTGGTATGGTTTAGGCAATTGGTTGGTTGGTAAAAATATTAAGATTAGTAAAGGTAAGGTTGATGGTGTTGGTAATGAATTGGTGATGTTGTAAAAGGTATAAGGGAAGCGAAAGTTAGCCTACCCAAGTAGAAGGGAATCATGTCCTGATTAAGATCAACACACAATCCTAGATGCGAGGCAAAGCGGAAAGAGTGCTTCGTAGGTGAAAAGAGCTAAACAAACCACACAACGTAGAACGAGCCTGAAGCCCTAGGTACCGTGCATAGACGAGAAGTCAATAGGTGAAAAGAGTTGTATGATCACAATATATCAGGTGTACGTCACGTCCCTTGAGTTTGAAACAGATGGTGAGGTGAGGTGGATGATATAGCTGAGGTACGGAGAACTTATTACAAAGTGAGTGTTCTGACGGAAGAGAACCTACCCTAAATAGACAAGTCCATGACTCAAAAGTCCTTTTGAATGAGGCTTTTATTTTATTGAATGTAGACTGATCGATGCGGGAAGTCTACAAGGGATATTGATTGTATTATTCTTGAGGTCTTCACGAAGCTGATCAATGCGAGAAGCTTCTGATAAAGGCTGACTGTGTATAGCTGTCCTTCGAGGGAGCAGTCTATTTATAGTAGCAGATATGATTTTAATGCATAGCTGTCCTTCGGGGGAGCAGTCTATATATAATAGCAGCAATAGTTCGGCATATAGCTGTCCTTCGAGGAGCAAATATATTTAATTTAGATGACTAGATGTTCTTTTTGGCGTGAAGCATCTAGTTTAGTAGGAAGTTTGACTCAAGAAAATCCCATAAGAATACGGCTTATTTTAATACTTTGAAGTCATGGACTAGACTAAAAAGGGGAAGGCATCATCAAGGGGAGGTGAGAATCAAACTATGTGAGCTTGATTGTTATTATGAGGTGTAGGAAACAGAGTGTATGTAGTGGTAAGTGAGCTCAAGGGATGAGCGGCAGGTAGATAAGAAGTGATATAACACTAATTTCAACAGTAGAATGGTCGAAGATGCAAGGCATTAAGGGGTTCAGGCTCAGGTTTACCATTAAGCGAAGCTAAACGATAAGTACCAGATCCATAGGTGTGAGTGATTATATAAGGCCCAATCCAATTGGGAGCAAATTTTCCACGTTTGCTCTTTTCTAGTTTGGTTACATGTTGATTCTCTTTGAGGACAAGATCACCAACCTTAAAGGTACGCTCATGAAGTCGCTTATCATAAGCACGTTTAATGCGTTTTTGATAGATTTGAAGGTGATCAAGAGCTGTAAGACGGCGTTCGTCAAGAAGCTCCAATTGGGCTAACCGCTCTTGGCGGAAATCATCGTTGGTGAGAATATCCTGAAGAGATATTCTAAGGGAGGGTATTTGTATTTCGAGAGGCAAAACAGCCTCGGTACCGTATACCAAAGAAAAAGGTGTGGCATTAGTAGAGGTACGAATGCTAGTACGATAAGCCCAAAGGGCAAAGGGAATGTGATCGTGCCAATTTCTTCCGGATTCATTGACAACTTTCATGAGGATTTTGGTTAGTGTTTTATTAGAGGACTCGGCTTGCCCATTGGCTTGTGGATAGTAGGGTGATGAGAAGCTAAGTTTGATACCAAAGTTGTCGCAAAGGTCTTGCAACAACTTGTTTTTGAAAGATTTTCCATTATCTGTTATCAGGCGATGAGGAACACCAAAACGACAGATAATGTGGTGGTTAATGAACTCGACAATTTTTTCTTTTTTGATTGAAATGAGTGGAATAGCCTCCACCCATTTTGTGTAATATTCGGTCGCTGTGATTATCCAACGGTGATGTTGTGAAGAGGTTGGGTGAATCTCACCAATAAGGTCTAAACCCCATTGTGAGAAGGGCCAAAGATCTCGAGCGATCTGGAGCGGGTGGCTAGGAGTATGTTGAAGGTTGGCATGTTGCTGACACATAACACAACGCTTAACATATTCGTAGCAGTCGTTATTGAGAGTAGGCCAATAATAACCAAGGCGAAGGATTCGTTTGGCCACGGCAAGGCCGCTAAAATGTCCACCACAAATACCGTCATGGACCTGTTGGATGGTATGAGTGGCCTCCGCGCCAGTTAGACAGCGAAGGAGGATGCCATCAAAGCCACGTTTATAGAGGAGTCCCCCCATGACAACATAACGCGAAACACTTTTAAGAAAAGCACGTTTGCCGTTACTAGTAAGGTCAGGTGGGAGGACAGAGATTGTAAGGTAGTCGTGAAATTGGTGGTACCAGGTATCCTGTGAATTAGTAGACACAGTATTTATCATACAAACTACCAGGGTTGAATAGGATGGGGCAAAAAGTTGTTGGACCATGACGAATAATTCAGAGTCAGTTTGCGCGGCGGGAATTTGCGAGGCTAAGCAAGCCATAGTATCCGCAAACTTGTTAGTGGAGCGGGGAATGGTTGTATAGAATAGTGAGTAAATAAGGCTAGAAGTGAATCCACGTAGTGTTTGTATTTTTGAAGCTCCTCATTTTTACATTGGTAGATGCCCATAACTTGATTGACTACCAATTGAGAGTCGCCAAAAATGTTGATAGATTTGATGCCTAAGTGTAACACAACTTGGAGACCCAGAACAAGGGCCTCGTATTCCGCTGTATTATTAGTGCAAGGGAAATCGAGTCGGAATGAAAGAGGCATAGGTTCAGCATCGAGAGGAATGAGAACAACACCGGCTCCTCCGCCGCGCTGGCATTTAGATCCATCGAAGAAGAGGGTCATTTGATACAACTCTTCCCGGAGTGAAAGAGTGGCGATGAGTTCGTCGGGGAAGGTAAAATTGGTAAATTGTTCCCCAGGTAAAGGAGCTTCCGCAAGTTGGTCTGCGATGGTTTGTCCTTTGATTGATTTCTGGTGGACAAACTCAAGGTCGAGGTCGGCGAGAAGCATGAGCCATCTGGCAATGCATTGGTTCGAGATGAGGTTTGGCATACATGTAATGGATGGGGTCAGTATTGGTGATGACGAAAGTCTTGTGATTTAGAAGGTAGTGTCGGAGTTTGGTGGCCACGAATGATAGGGCTAGGCATAACTTTTCTATATGTGTGTACCTAGTCTCATAGTCCACCAAAGTATGACTTATATAATAAATGACTTGTTCGCGATTCTCGTAGTCACGATGTGCAAGCATGGCTCCTACAATGGTGGTCGGTGGCGGAAAGGTAAAGGTAGAAAGGGCGGTCGTCTTGGGTGGGATAAGCACGGGTGCTGCAAGAGATAGGATTTGAGAGCTTCAAGGCTTGGTGACATTCTTCACTCCATTGGAATGCAATATCCTTTTTAAGGAGGTGATGGAAAGGTTGACATCGATCCGAAAGTTGGGAGATGAAACGTCGGATAGATTGGAGCTTACCTTGTAAACTACGCAATTGTTTGAGATTTTTGGGTGGGGGCATTTCTAGGATAGCTTTGACTTTAGATGGATCGACCTCAATGCCACGCAAAGAGACGATAAAGCCAAGAAGTTTTCCCGAAAGAACACCAAAGACACATTTCTTTGGTTGAAGGTGGATAGAATATTGTAACAGGCGATCAAAAATAATGGTTAAAACATCGAGATGTTCACTACGATGTTTAGACTTGCCGAGAAGATCGTCGACATAATCTTCAAGGATAGTGTGCATAATGTCATGAAAAATGTAGGTCATAGCCCACTGATAGGTAGCACCAGCATTCTTAAGGCCAAATGGCATGACACGATAACAGAAGGTTCCCCAAGGAGTTATGAAGGCAGTTTTGTGTTGATCGGCAGGGGCAACCAAAATTTGGTTGTATCCTGAAAAGCCATCCATGAGAGAGAGCATCTCATGACCTGCAGTTAGATCAACAAGTTGGTCAATGCTAGGTAAGGGGAAGTCATCCTTAGGGCAAGCGAGGTTAAGATCCCGAAATCTGTGCATATTCAAGTCCCCCTGTCGCTTTAGTGACAGGTACGATGTTAGAAATCCATTGAGGATAGTCAATAGGCAAGATGAAGGAAATAGAAAGGAGTCGTTGGAGCTCCTCTTTGACCAAGAGAGCAATGCGTGGATGCATTTTTCTCAATTTCTGTTTGACTGGTTTGGAATCGGGGTTTAGGGTGATGTTATGGACGGCAATGGTAGGATCAATTCCTGGCATGTCAGCGTAAGACCATGCGAAAGCTTGGTTGCGAGCACGGAGAAAGGTAGTAAAGGCGGCTTGTTCTGATGTGTTAAGGGATTGTCCAATCTTCACAATGTGAGGATCCTCCTCCGTGTGGATGTTGATTTCTATGGTAGATTTGTTCAGCATGGTTTGGGTTTCAGATGGTAAGGCTCGTTGAATATAAGAATCATCCGCGCCAAGGTAAGTGAGGATGGAGTCGTCATCCTGGCATTCAACAACATTAATCAAAGGCGAATCCTCTTCGATCATGTCTGGATACAGAAGGGGAAGAGAAGATGGGTCCTCATTATCACGTTGATAAGTGAGAGGACCTATGAAGATAGCATTTATGAAAAAAAAAAGTTAGGAGGGATGGATTCAGGGTCTATAGATTCTCATGGGTGATGATGGCAAAGTGGGTGATGATGGTTTGGTAGGGCGACGTCTTCTTCTTCCAGATATACGGTGACGGAGGTGTCTCCCGTGTAGGTGTTTTCGGGAAAACCGAGACCACTGCGATCATTATGTTTACTGGGTAGTCACGGGAATGAGTGTATGTCGGCCTTGTTCGTAAAGGCCAAAACCAAAGCCTTCCACGCACGCAATGAGTCAAGAAGGTGAGGGCGAAACGATGATTTGTCAAGTATTGAAAATCGGATTGGAAAGGAACCACACCAAGAGGAGGTTCAGGGGTAATGGAGGATGCATCAACACCCCCATACGTTAGGTTAGTGCAGCAATGGGGTGGTCCGTAAGAGATTACCTCCCCCACGCGACGGTCGTAGGTGGGATGTGCATGTAATTGTCCGTACTCCTGCGGGGTAGGGAAAGAACTAACGTTATATAGGCGGTACTCCCCCAGCGTAAGGCGCTGAAAAACATCTACTAAGGGGTCGGAGGTTGGAATGTTAGCTGCGGGAAGGGAAGTGGTTTTTGCGATGGTGGTTTCATCAGTTGAAGGTGTAGGCGCGGTTGAGGTGGATGGTTGAGGTACATTTGAAGAGGATGGTTGGGTTGAATGTATGGGTGTCTTGATTGGTATAAGCACATCGTTAGGGCGGTATAACATATTGCAGGTTTTAAAGGGGGGAGGGTCAGCTTTTACGGTGTAGGACTTCCCCTCGTACTCAAATTTTATGCATCTATGTAATGTTGAGGGAACGCATCCCATGGCTCGGATCCAAGGACGACCCAACGCAATATATTATATTGGAACTCTCCCTCAAAGACATAGAAGAGTTCGGGTAAAGTACGTGGTCCTACCCGAATGTTGAGGATCACGGTGCCTAAGGTAGAAGTAATAGCGTCATTGAATGACCGCAACATGATGGGGTTGGCACACATGCAACTAGAAGGATATTCATTTGTTGGAAGGCTTTGAAGAGATGATGTTTAGGCTAGGCCCACAATCATAACCCGACGTACTCGAATGTCCCGGACGTAAGCGGAAATGAAAAGGGCGAGGTCGTGGATCTTCATACCAAAGTCAACAATTTCATCTTGAGAGAAACCGATCGATCAGCACTTGTGGTATAGAGACGAAAGTGGTTGGAGTAGTGGGTTGTTTAGTGAGAGAAGAAACGTGATTGGGTGTTAGAATGGAGGTAACAGTGGGTTTCATTAGGTAAAACCTCTATCCCTTGAAGGATCTCAACGAGAGCTTGTCGATGAGATTCAGAAGTCTGAATGAGATCATACAGTGTCATTTTTACGGGTGATTGGTGAAGCTGTTTAATCATATTTCGGTGGGCAATGCCATTAGAGACGGGATAGGCGGGTCCGCGAATGACCACTTTAGGTGGTGGTGCAATCGGGATGTTTGACGGAGAAAGAGATGCCGCAGGTGTGTTTTCTTTTGCTTTCCCATTGTTTTTCTGCCCTCGAGTAGCGACACTAATCATATTAATCTCGTAGACCTGAGATGAGGAAGATGGTTGGGATAACTCATGGTCTTCAAGAGGTGGGGTTGTAATAATGATAGATCTTGGTGAGGCGGGGACAGATGGTATAGGAGAGGGAATGGAAACTAAAGGTCTCTCCCTTCGTAAGTTGTCTTTCTTAATCTTTCTATCCGGGAGAGGTGACTGACGAAGGATGGTTTTTAGAGCTTTGCATCCCTCCACATCATGTCCTGGTGTGCGGTGATAAGCGCAAATTTTAGACTCATCATAACCATAGGTCGAGGTTTAGACGGGTCATAAGGTCTAAGTGGAGGTAGGGAAATGGTCGCATTCTCCACCAACATAGCAAGGATTTTGGCGTAAGATCCTTTGAGTGGGTCAAAATCGGAAGAGGATGAGGGTATTGGTTGTGTGGGTTTTGGTAATGTTTGGGCATGGTTGGTTCGCATGGGTGGTGGTTTAGCCGAGGGGTGTTGATACGTGGTTTTCACTAAACGTGATTTCTTTGGCGTAGAAGCTATGTTGGATGATGAGGCCGCAGATGATGTGGTATCAAAAAACAACCACGGGGAAATAGGAGTGACCGAAAACAAATCTTTTGATGATGGAATTTGTTTAGGGTTGATAGGTGGACAGGATACGCGGAGTGACGGTGTTGCTATACCCTGGAATTTCTGTATGGGTGCGGAAGGCATAGGTTGTTTAAGAAAACGCAGGAGGTATGATACATTGATGTAAGGTAGAGGGATGGGGTCCCAATAGGGAAGGTAGGTATGACGATGATGGTTTTGATTGTGATAGGGGCACGGATTGAGTTTGTCTCCTAGGTGGTGGGACGGATTTATTTTTGGATAGATCGAGTCGCTTAGGCGGGTGCGTTAGATTGGGCATTGGTGAGGTCCCAAGCGTAGGGGAAGATCCGGTTAAGTTGATAGAAGTGGACGGGGCATTTGGTAGAGGTGAGGGGGGTGAAGGTGAGAACAGGGGCATTTTAAGCTTCTGTAAACACTTCGGGTATATGGTGGAGACATCAGGATCAGTCATTTGCATTTGAGTAGAAAAAGGGGTACTCAAACGTTCCCATAGGGCCTGTCTATCTTCTGTGGAATGACAGTCTCCAGGTGTGATTTGTAATTTTTGTACGGAAGAAAGGTGGGTTGTAATTCCAGTCCACTGCGGGTGTGATACAAGGGGTAGATGAGGCGCTGTATCAATAGATGTTAAGAGGTCAACAGGTCGCTGAAAAGATTTAGGCGATGAAGAACTAATAGGTAAGAGGGCGTGTTTGAGGGGGTCCATTATGGTTAAAGAATGTAGTAATGTCGGTGTAAGAGATTTCTCATCTAAAGGTGACAAAAGGAGTGGCGAGCTCTCCTCTTGTGCAGCGAGAGCGGTAGAAGGGGACGTTTGGGAAATAGATAAATTAGATAACATCCGCTCACAGTCTTGTAGGGATGTGGTGTAAGAAGACTCGTCGATGAGAAGAGAAGTCCTGGGCAGTTAACTCTTCTATGGGTAAAGGAATGATTTCACTTTGGCTTGATGGTGGTGAAGGAGGTTCAGACTCCTGTGTTGGTGGAGAGGCTTGATTCAAAAAAATTTCAATAGAGGCTTTTGGTGAGAATCGAAGATCGCATGGATCTCATGAACACTCTCCTCAGCTAAGATATCTTGGTTTACGTTACTGTTGACGAGTGATTCGGGAATGGCTTGTTGAAAATTTTCAGATTTCGGTTAGCAGGGGCGTTAGGATTATCGAGGGTTATATCCCCTGCGTCAACCATTTCCTGCACTATGTTTTTCAACATCTTGCAGTTTTCATGACTATGTCCTTTTACGCGGTGAAAGTTACAAAAGTCATTTTCTTTGTACCAGGAAGGTATTGCGCGGGTGGAGTCAAACCCAGAGTGAGGTTTAACAGGGGGCAAGGTGATAGCCCCAGCTTTGAGCAATTTCTCCAGGATGACGCCATAAGTTTCTCCCAAGGGAGTGTAATTGATGGGCTCGGCTTTGTACTTATAGGTGGTTTTCGGCGGAGTATTGGACGGTGTTTGAGATTTGACCATTACCGCGTGGACAGCTCCTTTTGATTTAGAAGAAGTGGACGCGTGAGGAGTGGTGGTGTTTGGCTTGTTGGTAGAATCAGGAGTTCGGAAATTGGGGTTTTTGTTACGCAACCGCAATTTCTCTTCTTCTAAGGCTCGAATTTCTAATTTTCGGGCCATAGTAAAGGCCTCGTCGAATGTACGGAAAGTTTGAATTTGGAGGGTGGGGGAGATGTGCTTAGCGCAGGCCCGCGTAAACAGTTCGATAAGTTCGGTTTGAGGCAAGGCATACGTAAGTTGGTTGATAAGGCCCCGCCATCATCCAACGAAATCTGCGATAGATTCGTCCTCAAATTGTCGGATGGCATAGAGGTCGGTGATAGATACTTTCTTGGCAATGTTAATGGAGAAATGATCCAAGAAAGATTGGGCTAGTTGGTTAAAAGAGAAGATCGAGTGCTGGGTTAAAGCACTGTACCACTCCAAGGCGGGTCCTGATAAGGACATGGGAAGGTGCGGAGTAACAAGGTGTCATCATGGGCAATCAAATAACAAGCATGTCTAAATGATCGCAAGTGTTGTTGAGGATCCTCTTTCTTGTTAAAACGAGTAAATTTGTGCAACTCCCATTGAGGAGGATATGAATGAAGGGGGACAAAAGGGTGAATGGGCTCCCGACAAACTTGCTCGTATGTCAAGGCGCTACGACTTCCCGAAACAGAAGCCTCCAGGTTTTGCATTTTGTCCATCATTTGTTTAATGAAATCAGGTTGGATGAGATGATGGTGCGGTTGGAAACGGAGGCAAGTTGGACCAAGGGCTTCCGATAATGGTGGGGCTAAGTGTTGATAAGGTATGGAGGATGAGTATGTTGGAGCAATAGAATAGGGATGTCCCATATAAGGTGTTGAGGTTACTGGATACGTGTATGGGAATGAAAAGGTAGGCGGAGCTTGAGAAGGAAAGCTCGTGTGAATAGGTGGCAGAGAGCAAGTCATGAATGGGGTGGTCTGAAAGAGAGATGAGGTAGGGGCAGTTGGTGGTAACGATACGTGGGTTCCAAGATTAACCAAAGGAAAGCTAATCGGGGTCGTATGAACCTCTGAAGCCGTCGGATTGGGAGACGGGGCTAGAGATGCAGGAAGTAAGGTATTGTTATCAGGAGGAGTGGGAGCTAAATGAGCAGCTATACTAATAGGCATGCCAATAAGGAGCTGACCATCAGGCGTACGGTCAGGGGCATGAGACAAATAGTATTGTACAGTACTGGGATTAGCATCCAGAAATTTGGCAAAGTCCTTGTCTCCTACAGGAATTTGGGGGATCTCACTGGTGTCCGTAGGGTTCCCTATAGAATGTGAAGGGGGTGATTCAGGCAAAGACACAGAGCAGGCATGTGAAACCATGGCGGCGGCTTGCTTCCGAGTGATGACAACCATGGACAAGAACACACAGGAAAGTTTCAATCTATCAAGAACAAAAACAACCTCAGAATGATGAATTTGGCAAGTTGCTGGTTTGTCAGGGGCTGATGAAGACAGTAACCGATATCGGTTTACTAACCGGTGTCGGTCACAGAGCAAACGACGTCGGTCCCTTAACCGATGCCGGTGTCAAAAGTCTAGGATAAGAAGATATAAAAGGCTACTAATTTGATTTTTAGCAATGTTGAGTATATTTATCAACTTATTGATCACAGAAGACAAAGTATGACAGAGAAAACAGAATTTGAAAACAAGCAAGATGCACACGCAAATCCAGAGACTAATCCTAGGGTTAATTTTAGTTATCGTGGGCTTATGCCTTTAGACGTAAGATGATGTCGGAATCCTAAACAACAAGACCTAGGGGAAATGTCAAGTTTGTTTTGGCTTATAAGGTTACCTCAATCGGGCGGAGGAATACCGCGGAAAAGGGGGGATGTTTGAGCTGTTGTGTTAATTGTGAAGTGATTCGGTATGTGTTGTGCAGTGAAACTAGGGTTAATTTCCTGTCAATACCGTGGATATCACCCCCACGTGTACGACCTGTTACTTAATCTATGTTCACTAGAATTGAAGAACAACAAGCAGGAATGCAATGCATGTGTTTTAAACCCAAATCGAAAATTATATTCGATGAAGCAAGAGAGATGACTTTCACTAATGCGAAACTAGGAAAGCAAGACAAATTCTTTACTAAATATATAACAAAAGCAGCAACAGCAAATATGCTTCCTAAAATGAAAATAAGCAAGAGAAAGAAACCCAAAATGGGTCCCACCGGGCGTGCCAAAATGTTTCACTCGGAATGTTTCGGCTTCTGGGAATAGAGTTGCTTCTATCCTTTCATTCCTTTTAGAAACAGATGAGGTTAGGGTTAGGAGGAATACCTGTTGAATGTCGAGATGGTGTGCGCGTACCGTAGGGAAAGATCAGGCTGACTGCGGAGAACTCCTTTTTGTCTTGGAAGGACTACCTGCAAATAAGAACACAAGACCACAAGATTTTGATTAAACAATAAATGAGGAAACTGCCTTGGGCCCAGGAAATATAAAACTTCCTTTTGAAGGTGGTCAGTTCCCCTGCTAATATGAATTAACACAAAAGACTTGCAAAATATCAATTAAATTGTTTCGTTGAACTGGGTAGGGGAAAGGCTGGTTTTCTGGTTTTGATCAGAGGAACCGATGCCGGTTACTGATAACCGATGCCGATTCGATAACCGATGCCGGTGGGTTATAGGATCTTCTTGGCTATGGTGTTTGTAAGGTTGGTTTATGGATGATATTAGGAAATGGGATGATTAGAAGCAAAAGAATGAAGTTAGATGCAATGACACGTTGGGTAGTAGATTCAGAATGGATTTAGGAGGACTGAAATTCACAGAAACATAAGAAATGTTATAACAGAGGACATGCAAGATGTGACTTACTGGTTTTGACAAAGATGCAAGTTGATCTCCTTGGTTGTAAACACTTCTGGTATTTCCACTCGTCTCTGCTCTGTCAAGTGAAGATCTGGACTCTGTTCCTCGCTCGCAATGCTCTCTGTGATTTAAAATCATTCGACCGATCTCCCAAAAATGAAATTCCGATCCATTGTTTTGGTTTGGGGAGCCCATTTACAGGGAACCGATGGCGGTTACGTAACCGACGGCGGTCAAGTAGGAACCGGCATCGGTAAGGAAAAAGTAGGCTATTTTTAGTAAAATAGCCCACCTTCCCTGCTTTTCTCCCGAGAGATCAGTTGCGGGCTTGGTCAAGTGGCTAGAAGGTCGGCTTTGGGTGTGAGTAAGGAGGCATTAGTTATGGATGTGAGTCTAGACCAAGTCATGGGTCTTAATTAGGTTAGTTTAGGGTTAGGGCTAGGTCATGATGAGGTGGCAAAGTGAGGTGGCGGGTAAGGTGATGTGGATTTATCAATTATAAGGTAATTAATAAATCATTGTGTAAGGTTTAGGTGATGAGGTTAGATTGTGAGATGAGATGCGGGTCACAAGGGGTCGTAAGACACAAATTTGGTGTCTACACTCCAAAAATGGATTCCTCTTGTAGACCTTCTTGGGTGAATGGTGTGGAAGCAATGGTGGAACTCTTCTGTTGTTTTCCTTCCTCTAGTGAAGAACATGGAAGATTAATATCTCCTAACCTTGCTTCCAAAGAGATGCTATAAGATGCAGGTTGCTGCAATTGAAATTTCTCCTCCATGACAGAAGCTCATGTTCTTAGAAGGTGGATGATGAAGGAGAAAATAATAGAAACTCAACCGGTTCTTCTCCATCAAAACAATCCTCCAAATATGACAGATAATCTACCTCTTTGTTGTCCTGCTACAAATGTTCAACCTCTTCCATGGTGTCTTCTTATTCTACAACTTTTTCACCATGGTTTCCTTCATTCTCAAAGATGAAGTATAAAAGATCAAACTCTTCTTGAACATGGAGCTTGAAGAGAATGAAGTAAAAGGAAGAATTGAAGGTTCTTCTATAGCTTGTTTTGTGTTCAAAGCTTTTGGATCTGCATTTTCTCCTCCATAGCTGGAATGTACTCCTCTTCTTTTGGATTTGGAGTAGTTTCTTCTTCCTCTGTTACTTGAAGACCATCTTTCTATTGATTGAACTTCTTCCTCTAGCATTAAGTTTGTCAAATCAAACTCTCCAATTTGTTGCTCTAGAGGACAAGTTGGGGCTGTAAGATCTCTTTTAGAGATTTCCTCTTCCATGGCTGATTGTGTACCTTGAATTGGATCAAAATTTCCTTAGGTAGAGTTCCAACATTCCAATGATCATGAACACTACATTATGAGAAAACTGATTGCTGATTTACTTCTTTGTTTCTCTTCTTTTGCCTCAAAAAAATTAGTCCTAACCACCATTGACTCTTCAACCTTGACCTCCTCTATAGGCTTGACCAACTCATCTTTTTAATCGTGAATTTGGGAGCCCAACTCTCATTGATTGTCTATCATTTCTTTTCTATTGGGATCCACTTCTTTTTCTACTTGATTAGATTCTTGAGTATCCTCCCATGGATTTGGGAATGCAAGAGGAGGGGTGGGTTGTGACTTAACTAGTTTTGTAATTTTTGTGGTGGAGGAGGTAGAACCTCTTGTTTCTTTGGTGGGGATGGTTGTTTGAAGGGAAAATGACTTAAAGAATTGAGATGAGGTGGAAGACTAGGGAATGGAGAAATGGAACCAACATTTGGCAGCATTCAATGGGAAGCTTGGAAATTGAAGCCCAAATTGAGATGGTGCTGCTTGGGGAGTAGAGAGAAAATTACCAGATAATGGTGTAGGATTTACCCATTGACAAGGCTATATGGCACTAAGTTCATAGGCCTCTATCTCCACTATCCATTGTGCAAGTTGGGGCAGCATCTCAATCATGAAGTCTAGCTTCTCTTGAGGGTTGTTTTATCTTGGAAAAGGGCCAACCCATGGATAAGGTGCCCTGTAACCAATTCTGAAAGCCTCCATTTGAGTTTTTTCTCTTCATTGCACCATTTTTACCTCCATATTTTGGATCTTCTCTAATAGATCAACATCTTATTCTTGACTTCCCTCATCATATGCATATTCTTATGCTTGATATGCTTCATAACCGAACTGATTTTGGACTTGCTTATATGGATATGCATACTGATTTTGAATTTGATCAAAATGTTGATTTGAAGGAGTTGTAAAACATGTTGGAGGTGGATTTTACTATCATCATTGCTATGAATGTAAATTCCGTGAGGGAAATGAAGTCATTATTGCACAACTTCATGGAATTAAAGAAGAATGAAGAGATGGAAAGAAGAATGGATGAAAAATGAATGAAAATGAATGGAAGAGGGTTAATTGAACTTTAGAGATGGGTTGCTGATCAGATGGAGTTGCCAGATGTGTTTGTAATTTCCTCCAAAGGCTAAAATCTTCATAGAACACACCATCTTGCAAAAGATGAAGTGGAAGACCTCTTGGTGCCACTTCACGGGTGTGCCAAAACTATTAGTGCAAATTCACAGCACCCCCAAAATGACCTTCAGATCTACTTTTCTAAGGCAATGTCATTTGGTGTGATTACACAACATTGAGCTTTCCCAAAGTGTGGGACCTTTGCAAATGGGGAAAGCTCTCTAGAGAAGGTTGGTTCCTCTTCCTAAACTACATGCCACAAGCTATTCCAGTGCAAACAAGCTAATATAACCTAATCTAACTTCCAAGGAGATAGGGAGAGAAGAAAACAAGGAAAAATAGAGCCTACACTAAAATGGTGATACACCAGAGAAGGAAAATGTTGATCATCTATCAAAATTGCCATGGAACAAGAAGAGGTGAGCAATGGAAAGGATGGACAAGTGCATCACATACCAAAGATGGATTTCACATAAAAAATGTTCCAAAACTCCATGAACACATCTCCAAAACCTATAATGAACATCCAAACATGCACAAATACCTATAATGAAGAAAGGAAAGAAGTAAACAACCAAGAAATGAGCAAGGATGGACAAATGCATCACAAAACACATTTTTATTGCTCCAAGAGTTTATACGAACATCATTTCATGCGTAAGAGGAAAAAATTCCATTTTAGAGAAGGGGAGGAGGTTTAAACTCCATTTTGAACCTGGGAAGAAAAAAAGGGAGAGGCGAGAGAAGAAGGATGCATAACTTTTACAAAATGAGCCAAAATTGGCTTTTATCACTCGAATGTAACAAAGAAAGGTGAAAAATCGCAGCAAATCTATTTGAAACTTTAACCACCAAGAAGATCCATTTAATTGGCCTACAAAATGATGGGTTTCCATGGTAAATCCCATACTTTGAATTACATTTCTTTGCAGAGAAAGAAAGAGGCCCATACTTCATTAATTTTGGTGGTTGGGGTCATTTTCTATAACTTTTCCATGCCAGAGACTTTTTCTCAATTTTCTCCCACCAAACTCCATCAAAATTTTAAATTTAAGGGTCCATTATGTGGATAATTTTACCAGCTTTCCAATGATATGAAAATCATGAAAAAATAAGCTCTGGTGCGAAAGATATGGCCCTCTGAAGATTTTGGGAAAAAATCACAAAATTAGGGCAAAATTCATGTTCGCAAGCCAAAATTTAAACTTTTTCCCTCTTTTTTGAAATTTGGAAAATTTCCCAATAATTCTCTATACCCCACTCCTCTAATGACATGTGCACCTTCTGAATGGTCCACGACTTTCAAAATAACATTTTACCCCTTTGCATAAAATTGGTAAATTTTCCCAAAATTCTCCGCGGCCCTCGCCACTCGATCTGCTACTAATGTGGACATGTGGCATTATCCTATTTGTCGATGGGACCATGAGTTTAATTCATGCCTTTAAGTTTCTATGCCAAAAAGGGAAAATCTTCAAATTTCCTTTGATCCCTGCCTTGGCGCTACCGATGTAGACTTTGACATGGCGCTTCCCGATTAGTTGACGGGCCTTGACCATTTTCCTTCCATTCTCCTTTGGGCCTTGTGGCCAAAATTTTCTTTTGATTTTTTTCCCAAAAGGGCTAAGTGCCAAAAATTTCCTATGCCTCTACCAACTCACCAAATTTTGTTTTCAAAAATTCCTCCCCGATCCGTCGGCCCAGCCTCTCTCGACAAATTTTGCTCCCAAGCTCCATGGGCCCATCGCTTAGGAAAAATTTCCCCTCCAAACTCCACCGAGCCATAACTCAAAAAATACAAGGAGTTAGGAGGACTTCCTTACCTTTCTAGAAAGGGGAAAAATTCTTTATCTGATAAAGTAATACTCGAGAAAATTTTGAGTGCCTAAAATGTGTAAAAATTTGACTGAGGCACAAAAGGAAGCTAGTTAGCCCAAAATAAGAGGGAGCTTATTTTGGTTAATAATTTGCAACTCCTGGGGTCATCTACCTACTAGATGAATGATCGTGGGCCTTTTAAAGAATCCATTGGGCATGGATTCAAGCATGATAATTTGATTTTGATCTAAACTATGAAATTCGACCTCCGAGCCCCTTGAAACCCACTTAAACTTGGAGTTGATCTTCACCAAAACCAATGAATGCACTTTGCAAGAGCAACCAAAACAACACCAAAAACTATGTACAAAACTAAAAATTATACATACCCTAAATGGATATGTAGAGTGTACAAAGCACTTCTTCTGTAGAAAGAAAACCTACCTACTCTACTCCAACCAAGAGCAAAGGTAAACTAATCAAAATCCTGCAACTGGTTGTGAAAAATTACTTCGCTTCTTCAAAATTAGAAGCCATGCAATTAATTTGACACTAAACATGACTGGTTTGATGAGTGGAAAATCAACAAAAAGCTGGTCTTCTATCCAAATTAGCAAGGTGTCAACTGAAACAAATTAGATACCTCTTTTAGTTACTCTTCATTTGGATTGAAGAGGTATGGTATTTGATCCTTGGTGCTTTGCATATCATCCTCATGCTTAGAAGCAAGCATGACTGGTTTTGGCTTCTCCCTAAGCTCTAATGAAGCCAAATACCAATTTGGGCAAGGTATGATCCATTTTATATGCCCATAGCTCTGAAATTCAACTCCAAAAATGGATTCCTCTTGTAGACCTTCTTGGGTGAATGGTGTGGAAGCAATGGTGGAAATCTTCTGATGTTTTCCTTCCTCTTCCAGTGAAGAACATGGAAGATTAATATCTCCCAACCTTGATTCCAAAGAGCTGCTATAAGATGCAGGCTACTGCAATTGAAAGTTCTCCTCCATGACAACAGGCTCATGTGCTTGGAAGGTGGATGATGAAGGAGAAAACAATAGAAACTCAACCATTTCTTCTCCATCAAAATAGTCCTCCAAATCGATGACGAGATAATCTGCCTCTTCGATTTCTTGCTGCAAATGTTCAAGCTCTTCCATGGTGTCTTCTTGGTCTCAGTAACTTATTCACCATGGTTTCCTTCATTCTCAAAATGAAGTTTGAAAGATTGAACACTTCTTCAACGTTGGAGCTTGAAGATAATGAAGTAGAAGTTAGAATTGAAGGTTCTTCTATATCTTATTTTGTGTTCAAAGCTTTTGGATCTACATTTTCTCCTCCATAGCTGGAATGTACTCCTCTTATTTTGGATTTGGAGTAGCTTCTTCTTCCTCTGCTGCTTGAAGACCATCTTTCTCTTGATTGAACTCTTCCTCTAGTATGAATTTTGTCAAATCAAACTCTCCAATCTGCTGCTCTAGAGGACAAGTTGGGGCTGCAAGATCTCTTTTAGAGCTTTCCTCTTCCATGGCTGATTGTGCAACTTGAATTGGATCAGCATTTCCTTCAAGTAGAGTGCCAACATGGACACTACATTCTGAGAAAATTGATTGCTGATCTTGCTTCTTATTTTTGCTCTTCTTCTACTGCAACAAAATCAGTCCTAACCACCATTGAATCTTTAACCTTGACACCTTGACCTCCTTTATAGGCTTGAGAAGCAAGGGATATTTTTAATCCCTAATTTGGCAGCCCAACTCTTCGATTTGATGTCATTTCTTTTCTATTAGGCTCCACTTCTTATTGTCCTTGATTGGATTCTTGAGTATCTTCCCAACATGGATTTAGGAATGGAAGAGGAGGGGTGGATTGTGACTTAACTAGTTTTGTAATTTTATTTGGTGGTGGAGGAGGTAGAACCTCTTGTTTCTTTGGAGAGGATGGCTATTTGGAAGGGAAAATGATAGAAGAATTGAGATGAGGTGGAATACTACGGAATGGAGAAATGGAACCAACATTTGGAGCAACATTCAATGGGAAGCTTGGAAATTGAAGCCCAAATTGAGATGGTGCTACTTAGGGAGTAGACATAAAATTACTAGATAATGTTGTAGGATTTACCCATTGACAAGGCTGCTCAACACCAAGAACATAGGCCTCTATCTCCACTATCCATTGTGCAAGTTGGGGCAGCATCTCAATCATGAAGTAAAACTTATCCCGAGGGATGTAGTGTCTTGGAAAAGGGGGCCAACCCATGGACAAGGTTCCCTGTAACCAATTATGAAAGCATATATTTGATTTGTTGCTCTTGATTGCACCATTTTTACCTCCATCTTTTGGATCTTCTTTAACAGATCAACATCTTCTTCTTGACTGCCCTCATCGTATGCGTATTCTTATGCTTGATATGCTTCATAACCGAACTGATTTTGGACTTGCTGATATGGATATGCATACTGATTTTGAATTTGATCAAAATGTTGATTTGAAGGAGTTGTAAAACATGTTGGAGGTGGATTTTACTACATGAATGTAAATTCCATGAGGGAAATGAAGTCATTATTGCACAACTTCATGGAATGAAAGAAGAATGAAGAGATGGAAAGAAGAATGGATGGAAAATGAATGAAAATGAATGGAAAGAGGGTCTACAACTTCAGAGATGGGTTACTGATCAAATGGAGTGGCTAGATGTGTTTGCAATTACCTCCAAAGGCTGAAATATTCACAGGAACACACCAACCTACAAAATATGAAGTGGAAGACCTCTTGGTCCCACCGGTGTGCCAAAATTGTTAGTGCAAATTCACAACACCCCCAAAATGACCTTCAGATCTACTTTTCTAAGGCAATGTCATTTGGTGTGATTGCAGAACATTGAGCATTCCCAAAGTGTGGGACCTTTACAAATGGGGAAATATCTCCAGAGAAGGCTAGTTCCTCTTCCTAAACTACATGCCACAAGCTATTATAGTGTAGGAAACCTAATCTAACTTCGAACAAGACAGAGAGGAAAGAAAAGTGGAAAAAAAGAGCCTACACTAAATGGTGATACACCGAGAGAAGGAAAATATTGATCATCTATCAAAAGGGCCATGGACAAGAAGAGGTGAGTAGTGGAAAGGATGGGCAAGTGCATCACATACCAAAGATGTATTTCACACAAAAGATGTTCCAAAACTCCATGAAAATAGCTCCAAAACCTGCAATGAACATCCAAACATGCACAAATACCTGTAATGAAGAAAGGAAAGAAGAAAACAAACAAAAAAATGAGTAAGGATGCACAAATGCATCACAAAAACGTTATTTATTGCTCTAAAAGTTTGCATAGAATTTCAGGGGTAAAAAAAAATGCCATTACAGAGTAGGGGAGGAGGAAAAACTCCATTTTCAACCCTGGGGAAGAAAAGAAGGGAGAGGCAGAGAAGAAGGATGAACAACTTTTACAAAATGAGCCAAAACTAGCTTTTATCACTCGAACAGAATGAAAACAAAGGTGAAAAAACGTGGGTAAATCAATTTGAAACTTCAACCACCGACAAGATCCATTTAATTGGCCTACAAAATGATGGGTTTCCATGAAAAATCCCATACTTTGAAGTACATTGCTTCATAGAGCAAGAAAGAGGCCCATACTTCATTAATTTTGGTGGTTGGGGTCATTTTCTGTAACTTTTCCATGCCAGAGACATTTTCTCAATTTTCTCCCACCAAACTCCATCAAAATTTGAAATTGAAGGGTCCATCATGTGGAGAATTTCACCAGATTTCCAATGATACCAAAATCATGAAAATTTGAGCTCTGGTGTGAAAGATATGGCCTCTTTCCCAAATTTAGGTTTGCGGGCCAAAATTTGAACTTTTTCCCGTCTTTTTTCAAATTGCGAAAATTTCCCAAAAATTCTCCGCACCCCACTCCTTTGATGAAACGTTGCACTTCCCGAATGGTCTACACTTTCAAAATAACATTTTCCCCCTTTTTGCAAAATTAGGAAATTTTCCCAAAATTCTCTGCGGCCCAGCCAGTCCACTGCTGATGTGGACATGTGGTGCTATCCTATTGGTTGATGGGGCCATGGGTTCAATTCATACCTTTAAGTTTTTGTGCCAAAAAGGGAAAATCTTCAAATTTCTTCTTACCCCCACCTTGGTGCTGCTAATGTAGACTTTGACACATGGTACATTCTGATTAGTTACGGGACTTGACCATTTTCCTTCCATTCTCCTTTCGGGCTTTCGGGCTGAAATTTTCTTTTGAGTTTTTTTCCCAAAAGGGATAAGCACCAACAAATTTCCCATGCCTCGACCAAATCACCAATTTTTCTTGGCAAAAATGATTCCCCCTCTCCGCCGGCTGAGCCTCTCTGGAAAATTTTCCTCCCAAGCTCCGTGGGCCCGCCTAGGGAAAATTTCCCCTCCAAACTCTGCTGAAGCCATAACTCAAAAAATACAAGGAGTTAGGAGGACTTCCTTACCTTTCTCGCAAAAGGAAAATAATTTTCTATCTAATGAAGTAATACCCAAAAATTTTGAGTGCACGAAATGTGTAAAAATATGACTGAGGCAAAAAGGAAGCTAGTTAACCCAAAATAAGAGGGAGTATATTTTGGTTAACAACTACAGATCATGCATATGGACCCAAGATGACTATCGATGCTACAGGATGTAGATCTGTTTTGACACATACTTTTGATCACTCATGGAAAGGAGTCTTGATAAGTTATACTCTTAAATATGTCATTTCTACATATTCTTTCCCAAAGATCACCGAGTTCAAGTTTCGATGGAGCCCAGAGGATCATTTTTATGTTTTATTACTTTGGCTATGAAGATCTTGGTTATTAACTTAAGTTTAGAGGCATTTCCCATGGCTAGATAAGCTCCTCTAAGCAATTGGAAGAGGAAGCTAGGGTTGAGGAAGATGGCAGACATTACGGCTAAAAAATAAAGGGATGAGAGATGACTCAAGTATAGTAAATCTCTTGAAAGGGAGATGACTAGACAATGCGAGGTTACAAGTGTGATGGATCTATGAAGGTAGATGTTGTGGGAAGGAGTTGAGGTTCATGCAGAGGACGTGGAACCTAAGCAGACTATGCTACCCCATCTTGACAAGCATGGGAGATAAGCCCCTTTAGCTTCTGATGAGAGTTCATCACATGGAGAAAGGAGATCCGTTGATGCGCATCTGAACCCACCTGATGACCAACCCTAGCACTTGGTTTTCCATATCAAGGAAGAAGTATTGCTAATCCAGTTGGCATTTCTGGGAGTAACCGATATTTTCCCGGGAGATATAATTTCTCATTTGGAAAATCCATTGTTGCATAGACAATTCCAATTTTTGGACGAATTTTTAAATAAGGTGAAAGTACACAAGGTTTGGGTATCACATCTGGAAATGGTGTGGGACACGTAATTGGTAGTGAGATGATATCAAAAACATTGGTGTGCACTTTGGTGGGATGTTGGGAACACTTAGCATGACCACTTTAAGCCATTTTCTAACTACGGGAGGTGGATCTCGTGGTGTAGGGGTGGAGGACCTAGTAGACCTAGCAGACTGGTGGATCTACCGGATCCGGTGGAGGATAAAACACCGAGGAAACCAAGGCTATTGATCGGGAAAAGGGCCTCAACCACCTCCACAAGTATTATTTGAGATGTATTAGCACTTACCAAACTATAGGGGTATTGAGGATGTTTTAGAGCATGTGCACAAGTATGAATTACTATGGCACGCGAAAGGGATCACTACACTAGAGTGGAAGGAAAGTTAGTTTGCAAAAATGTTGCAAGGACATGTGCATAGTTGGTATAGGAATTATCACCCCCATTAGATGGTAGTAGACTACACCATGTTGAAGAGCACCTTCCTAGAAGAGTTCCATATCCCTGAATTTCAACAAAAGATCATCAACATTCAAGTAGATCCAGCAAGGAATGACAGAGAGTGTGTGGGAGTATGATGCATGTTTCAAGACTCTCTTGTCAAAACTATCCTATGACATTCATCCTTCTCAACATGCTCAATGGTTTTTTAGAGGATTTATAACACCATTTATAAGGGCTCTGTCACACAAAACTTTCACAGACCCAAGCGAGGCATTAGAAGTTTCCTTGCATGCAAAGGCCATTGGGAGCATTGATATTGGTGTTAGTTTTTTTAGAGGCTCAAATAGCTACAATGGCCAAGCAGTTGGAGAAGATGTCTGCAAACTTAGTGCATGAGGTTCGTAGTGGGCTTTGGTGTGTAGGACCGTGAAGTAGAAGGTAATGCAAAGGATAATTTCTCTTGTAAATCAATACATGCCATAATGGTAGATTGTGAGATCTACCATGGGGATCATGATGTAAGTAGATTCCCTCTACTACTATGCGTAATCCACAAGAATTTTTCTTGCTATTGTAAGATTTGTACCTCTACGACCCATGATACCAAGGATTATAGACTGATTGATTAGATCCATGATGTTATTGATCTTGGTGTGTGCTAGACTAGCCTTGTAAGTAGTTCTAAGGATGATGATCATCATTATGAAGGGCGCACAGATGGAGGAGTGCATGGAAGAGGTTTTCATGGAGGATTTTGTGGTCATAGTAACCATGGTAGAGGACAAAGTGAGTTCCCATGAGGAACCTATTATAATTGTGGATCTACAAAACATTACAAATGTGAGTGTCTTGATCTCATTCTGATGCTCTTGATGTAGAAAGAAACATAAGTAAGAAGAGTGTATAGAGCCTTATGAGAATATGAACTAGAAAAAATGGAAATACAAATGCTTTGGGATGGTGAGCATCAAAAAGGCTAATTCACCGTGGATTTCACAAGTGGTGCATGAGTCAAGGATATAACCTATACTAGTGATAACGTGAGTAGAGGCCATGCGTGCCAAGGAGATGCCAAGACAAATGACACTAGTTTCAAGAGAGGAAGTGGTACATGGAAAGTATTCGGACCCTTCTCATCAAAAGGAGGTGTATCAAGAGACTATGGACATGATTCAGAGTTTGTAAGGGGAGATCCAATGTCTAAAGGAGAAATCAAATCAGTTGGAACAAAGGAAGAATGTCGAGGCTCCAAAGGGTGACTTGGATGAAGTCAAGGAAGTATGTAGGATGTTAAGGCAAGAGAATATTATTCCATTTCTAGGAGAATGGCTGAGGGAGAAGGTACCACGTGCACTAGAAAAAAGTGTGAAAGGTAGGTTTTTCATGTAAACCTTCCTCCTAACAACCTTGAATACGATAAGGAGATTAATTTGAATGTGTTTATTGATGGATGGCTTCTTAGTAATATCCTCATCGACATGGGAGAAGAGGTAATTTTTATTACCTTGGATGCATGGTATCAAATGGGAAGGCCCGCTTTACAATCATCTTTGAATGTGTTGTATATGGAAAACAAGACTAAGGAAATTCTCATTGGAGTCTGAAGGATGTAGTTATCACCATTCAAGGGGCCAAGTTCACTAGATATTTCAAAGTCTTGGTGCTTGCCGAGGCAGACAACTTTCCAGCATTGCTTGGGCGCCCTTGGTGTTACAAGAACAATGCTGACCTATAATTTAACAAAGGGTATATCAGATTTGAGAACAAGGAAGAAAGGGTTATCATCCCTTTAATAGATGGGAAGTCAACACCCTATACTTGAGCCCTTAGGAGAAGAATTCCTTAACATAATATATGTGTGCTTCATCGAGAGATCCTACGATAATTCATCCCATGAAGGGAGTTATCCAATTTGAAGATGCTTAGTCCTTAAGTGATACCACTAGCATGGCATGCGAAAATTGGGTGCATGGGACTTATGAGTTGATTGGGTGACAGTTGAGAGGATCTGTAACAAGGGTAAAAAAGGCATTCTCGACCAATTACACGGGAGAGAATAAGTTACCAAGTTATTCTGGGGAGTATACCCCGATATTTTCTTGTGAGAAATGGATGATCAGTGGAAGGATGAGGATGAGAGAAGGGGAATGATCAATTATAACCTACTCAGAACCACAACGCACTAGTGGGAGACACATTGGGAGAGCCTCCTAAAATGGAATGAGGTAAGGATCATATTTTTGTAAGGTTCTCTAGGAGCAATGTTCCCACGGTCATACAAGACTACCATGGTAAAGAGACCGCCTCATTTCATATCCAAGCATGTGAGAAGGCCTAGATGGGAAGCATAGAAGTTTTACCACCTTTGTTATGGGTACATAATTTATATTCCACCTTACAAGAGATGTGTGTACACATGTTATATTCATTCGTAGATGTGTTGTCAAACAAGTGATTGCGAGGAGTTGGTGGCGAGATCTCATTTAATATTTTGAGTGTAGGAGCACAAGGCCATCAATAGATAAGGTGTTGCAAGTAATCAAGAGCCTTATGATGGGGGATAGTGTTATGGTAGAGGATAGGATACTGGAGTTTTTGGGTGAGCCTAATTTGGGGACACACCTTAATGAAGATAATCGGAGGAAGTACAACTTGAGCGTGCGTGCATAGAAGAAAAAGAAGAAGGAAAAATGGTCTATGTAGTACACAAAGAAGAAATGGAAAATTTAGATGTTATCCATTCTCAAGGTACGCACGAAGTCATCAACATCACTAATGATTGAGCACACACCTACCATAAGCCCTTGAAAACAAATAAGGTTAACATTGGGACAGAGACATAACCAAAGGAAGCTATCACTTAGGACTATTGGTTGGAAAATTAAGTTTCAAAGGTCATTGATCCGCATTGCATGAGTTCCAAGATTTTATTCCCTCATGGGTATCATGAACTTGAAGGAATCAACCATTCCTTAGGGGAGATGAAGATCAAGTTGAAGGAAGGTGTGTACCCAATTCGGAAGAGGCCTTATCGGATGAATCCAAATTTGTGCATACAAGTCAAGGAAGAAATAGACAAGATGATAACATCTAGTATCATTGAGGTAGTGGAAGAATCAGAATGGATAAGCCCAATGGTCATCAATATCAAGAAGGATGGGAGTATAATAATCTATGTTGAGTATAGGGATCTAAATGTAGTATGTGTAATCGATTCTTTCACAACCCCCTTTCATGAAGAAATTTTGGAGGGAGTAGCCAGGCAGGAAGTCTACTCTTTCACAGATGGCTTCTTAGGGTATCACCAAGTCAATATTGTAAAGGAAGACCAACGAAAGAAAAAAATTTCCACTAAATGGGGAATTTTTACCTACACGGTTATGCCTTTTGGATTGAAGAATGTGCATGTTGTGTTCTCACACATTGTGGTACAGAATTTCAGGACTTCATCCATAAGTTTCTTCAAGTTTACTTGGATGATTAGACTTGTGTATGGGTTGGTGAAAGACCATTGTGAAAATTTGAGGCTAATGTTTGAAAGATGTTGGAAATTGAGTATATCCCTCAACATTAAAAATGTGTCTTTGCTACTCCATTTGGAACCCTATTAGGACACATTATATGTGTTGTCATGAAAATGTGCAACAGGGAAATTGGAAGTTTCCAAGCACGACAACTATACCCCTATGGAAAAAATTTCATGTTTTATCATTCCTAGGAACCCCAAGTCAAATCCGTTAGTCTAATCACCCCTATTTTATGTCAAATTGGTCCCCTAGGTGATTTAGGAAACTCTATTCATTCCCCTAGGTGATTTTAGGAGTTTATTGAAAATGCAAATTTTGGGCAGTCACGGGAAGGGCTATCGCTAGCCTTCCCAGGATTGGATTCAACTCCCTAGAGTGGAACGGAAGGGAAAAATTCAACATGGAGATGAAATGAAGACCTTAAAACATAATGGAAATTATTTTTGAAGGTTTGGGGAAGTTTTTCAAGACTTGGAGCAGTCTGAGTAAAACCAAGGTTCATAAGCCTAGGCGGTACACATGCCTAAAACAACTATTGGGCTTCAAAAGAAGATTTTAGGAGCTCCGGATGGAGTTAGGAGAAAAAAATATATATCCAAAAATATGATTCCAAGGCCTACATTATGGTGAAATAATATTTTTCAAGGCCTACATTATGGCGAAATAATATTTTTCATAACACTTTGGCGCATCAAGTCTGTAGGCAGTTTTTATCAGGCATAGGTGGAGTACAAAATTAAAAAAATCCAATTTTTTAGGGATCAAATGGAATAATCAAGACATAATAACCACACCATTGGAAGGAAATTTCCAGTCGGGGATCATATAATTTTTTTCCTAAAACGTCCATCGGATCTCAAGTTATCATTGTTAAAAGTTCGGACTTAAGCCAAATTTTTGGGAGGACACGTGTCGGCACCGAGGAGCCTAAGCGGGATTTTATGTCCCTCACATCCCCAAGGTCATGTAAAACAAGGTTGGAAAATTTTTACCAGCCCCCTTGAATCCCTCTCAGCCCTCATATGACATCTTGGACCCTCGTGTGACGTCCAGACTTGAAAGTTCATCCCCCAAGTGCTTTTTTAGAGCATTCATCCCTTGTCGTCGGATCGGGCACCACATGTCAGCTCCAGGACCACCGTGGAATTTTATATCCCTTATTCACTTGAGTTGGGGGACATAATACCTTGAAAATTTCTCCCATTCCCTATGGGGAGTATTTTGGACACCCACATGACCGCAGTTCAGCCCCCAGGTGCTTATTTGGAACATGCATTCCCTCAAATCGTCGAATCGGGTGTCACGTGTCGGTTCCAGGGCCACCGTGGAATTTTATGTCCCTTATTTACATGAGGTGGGGGACATAATACCTTGAAAAATGTTTGCATACCCCATAGGGAGTCTTCTAGACCCCCACGTGACCTCTTTTCAACTCCCAGTTCTTTAAATCAGCTTTTTCCTCCTTCATTCCCTGTCGTTAGATCAAACGCCACATGTCATGCTCTTGACCACCGTGGAATTTGATGTCCCTCATGTCCCTAAGGTCAGGGACATCAAGCATGGAAAAATTCACCCAAGCCCTACCTGTGCATATCTTTTTGAAATTTTTCCAAGTGCCACTTTTTCCACTTCTAACTTCTAACAGTTATATGTGCACTTCATTCCTCCATACTTCCTCTACAACTTTCTTCCATCACTCCACCATTGCAAGAAATCAAACCAGACCTGATAAAAATTCACTCCCCTCCCACTCCATGAAAGCATGCAGGCCTCAGAAGGAATCCTCATCAAACACAAAAGGAGAAGCACGAAGCACAGAAGGAGAAAACAGAGAAAACTCCATAGCCATGAAATGAGAAGTTAAAGAAATCTCCCAAACGGATTCATGAAAGAACAAGATATTTTATTTTTCTCATTCCTCCACCCAAGGCCATCAAGAAGACACCTTCAAACTCCCCCATGTGTGATAGAGAATCCACAACAAATAAATCTCCTTTCCAGCTTTCAATGAAGAAAGAAGTCGGATTTTCCATCAAACCGGTTGCTTAGGATCAAAGTAAGATCGCAAAATAAGCACCAAAAGAAAAAACCCACATCAAAAATATATTTTTATTCATAAATAGAGGAGAAAACTAGGCCTGCAATTTTGAGGTCCATCAATGGTTGTCGTACCCGGAAGCATTGTCGGGTTCAAAAATTTAAAATTTAAAATCTCCTCAACTATTAAGCGGTGGGCCCAAAATTTCAGAGGGAGGATATAGGGGAAAACCCATATCAAAAAAAAAATTCCACATCAATCTAAATCCCAGAGGAAAACTTTCTAAAAATACCAGGTCTACTACATAGGAACTACTATTTTGGGAAATTCATTGATAGAAGAACCTGCGAAGAAGATGAAGACATTGGAGGTTCACTACAGCTAAGAATCCACCAGAACAAACATTTTTGGCACTTACTAAAAATAGTAAGTGTTCCCTTGAGCACCTGCTAAAAATAGAAATTTGATCCAGAAGGAATGAGGAACACAGGGAGAAAGAGGAATACTGAGCCGCAACATCCAATTGAAGATCGAGGACTTAATTTATCATACTTACTAAAAATAGTAAGTTTTTTTATAAAGGAGATATGAAGCCAAAGTGGATGGGTCAGAAGCCTTCTCGGGATTATGAAGTGAATGGAGCCAAGTCCACTGTAGCAACTCATCCTTTGGCATAATTCTTCTTTTTCTTCTTCCTCTTCTATCTCTCTCTCTTCACTCCTCGTCGACACTCTCTCTTTTCAATGTTATAATTTTACGTTGAGGGTTGCACTTTTAATATGACTTAAATGACTTTGGAAATATAATGTAAATTAAGTCATCTTGCTATTACAAAAGGGATTTAAATATTTAAAGTGAAATATGAATAGTATTAAGTCATATTAAGGTATTTGAAAGGTCACGAGGAAGACGATAAGTCACCTCTCATTCTATAAATTGTAACAACATTCCCATTGCAAAGGGTTGGAAATTGATCTTGTAGACTCAAGAGTGCATTGTACCTAGAGAAAGCAAAGGAGATAGCCATTTTCTTCTATTTTCCCCTTTTCTAAATCTCCTCCATTCCCACATTATGTACAACTTTGATTTGAGCAATCAATACAAGAAGGAGTTTCTAGCTTTCTTTGACTAAGGGGTTTCTTGATACTTGGTGATCGGTGAATTCTATTTGGTCTTGTTGCTATTCACAGAGTTGTTTCTTCCAATAAATGCATGTGTTGAAGTTTCTAACTAGTGTGTGTGTGTGCAAGAATATGATTTTCTACCTGCAACATTAGTTATCCTACCTCTATTCTCACTCCCTTTCCTACACTTTATACAAAGTCCTCCCTAAGAGAGAGCTACTAGCTTTGCCATAAGGTCAGTGAAGTGCCCTTGTTGGATCCTTGGTCGAAAGGCCACCATAGAAATCCATCTTTTCACATGCATACATATACCGCAGATGCACTGGTTAAGTAGAGGGACTTTAATTCCCAGAGTGTTGGCAAGAAATCCACAAGTTTTTGCACACGACAAATTTTCTCGCCAACAGTTTTTTGTGCCCACCATGGGGAAAATTTAGTAGCATCTCGCACCCAAATATGACCACAAGGTCTGAAAATTAAAAAAATCAAATATTAAAAAAGGATTTCATGAAAGTCCATTCTTGAAAGATACACTACTGATTTATGCACGAGAACTTTTAGATTCCATAGTGTCCTTTCGTATTCCAACCGCAAAAGTTTCCAAAAGTCAAGCTAAAGGAAGATACACCAAGTTGAGTAGGTCGAGAGGTGTTGCTAATTCCAATTTTGAGGCTTTGCAAAATCAGCAAGAATGAATTAGAGATAATCCATACTTCTTCTCTCAAGCCTCCTCTTCATCCGGCTCTTTGAGAAGTTCACCTGGTAATCCTATCCAAACTCCTTCAAATTCTCCCATTTTTCAACCACCATTGAACATCAAGTTCACGGAAGAAGAAGAATTTGAAGAAGAATTTTCAGAAGTAAGAGCTGAAATAGAAGAAGAAGAAACAATGGTGGATGAAGAAGAAATACCTCAACCCATTATTCCATGGGGAAGGAATATAGGCCCGCTTGCTCTTGAACCCCCTCTTCACAATCTACCAATGGGTTCCCACAAGAACTTTCCAAAGTTCAAAGGTGACAACACACAACATCCTGAAGAACACATTACTACTTTCACGACATCATGTGGAATTATTGGTGTCCAAAATGAAGACGTTGTTGTAAGATTGTTCATGGAGTCCCTCCAAGAAAAAGTAGTAGAATGGTTCTACCTCCTGCCTTCCCGATCCATCACTGGTTGGGATGACATCAAGGCTACCTTCGAGGAAAGATTTAAATCAATTGAAGACTATCAAGACCTCTTGGTGCAGTTGGCTCAAATGAGGAAAGGAGGAAGTAAAATGATGAGAGACTTCATGGCACATTTCAAATAGTTTCTTCACATAATACCGAAGAAGATTCGCCCTCTCGAACAAAATCAAAATATTCTTCATAAATGCTCAATCACCGGACATAGGATTTATCCTATGAAGAGTTTGAGGTTTCAAGAAAGTGAAGAAGAGCTTGAACAAGAAAGTGAAGGTGGTAATTTCCTAGAAAGTGATGAGCTTGAAAATGATACACAAATCAGATTCTATGAGTATTATGGATGTGATGAAGAAGAAAAAGAAGATGCACCCAGTTTCTCATGTGCGGTATTCACTCGTTCTCAATGAGAAAGGAAAATATCCTTCCACTACTATAAAGAAAAAGAAGACTGAAGATCCTCCTATGGAAAATCCATAAAATAAAATAATTAGTTGAGGATCTCCACTTCCATCTTTCATGAAGTCTACATTATTAGAGCCAAACCCTGTAGCAAGTAAGAAGACTCCCATAATCCCAAGTAAGCTTTTTGATGTCTCTTCCAAGTCTAAATCTAAATCTTCTCCTGTAAAATCTAGTACTTTGAAAGCTCCTAGTGTACCTTTCAAAATATCCTCCATTCCTCAAACATCAAATCCTACTCCTAATCTTGTTCGAGACCCCAAAATCATTCCCTTCATTCCCCTTTTCCACATCTGCTCCCTTTGACTTCATAGAATATGAAAACAAAGCCAAAGTGCAGATTATTGAAACTGAATATTTGCGAGACTCATCCTGAACAATTCAAGAGATTCGTCGATACATTAGGAGTGGTAGTCTAACACACAATGTTGAAACTTATAGTTCCAAAGGAATGCTACCAAACTCATCTACACCTCCCTCACAGAACATGCTTTCTCTGAGTGCATTAAAGACTGATAAAGTTGAACCTTTCTATGTCTCCCTTCTTATTGGAGAATATGTACTGAAAAATTACATAATAGATTCTGGTGCCTTAGACAACGTGATGCCTTTGAAGGTCACCAAGGCTCTTAAACTTACAATGACTCCACCTAGTGGATCTTGTTACTCTTTGGAATCAAAAAAGGTCCCACTTGTAGGGAAGGTCAAAGATGCACAAGTGTCTCTCACCAAATTTCCGGACAAAAAAATTTAGTGATGATTTTGGTAGCCGATGGCCTGGCCTCATTCGAAATGTTGTTGAGTAGAATTTTCTGCCGAGACTTGGGAGGGAAAATTCAAATGAATTGGTCATCTGAAACCATACCAATGAAGGGAGACATGGAGAAATTGATTCCCAAGAAGAAAATGAGGTACACGATATGAAATTCTGGAAGCCCGGAAGATAACATCTTGTATCAGGGTAGCAGGAAGATGAATCAATTTGTGGCAACCAAGGAGGAAGAGGATATCCCCATCTTGATAGGCCCAGACATGCCTTCCCGAAGAGATTTGGATTTTGAAGAAGCATTGAGGAGATTTGAGTTACAAGAGGACAACCCCGAATCACCAGATGATGTAGACCATGAGGAAGAGGAGATGGTTCTTGATGATTTTCAAGAAGAAAAATCAATTTATATGATTTTAAAAGATGAGGGGTTATTCTCATTCCCATTTAGGGATGAGGATGATCCCGATCAGCCATCTATGGAGAGACAAAATCATCTTGTGATGAGCTCGTGAAAGGTTTGAAATAAATGTTTGTACAAGAAATGCTTAGAGCCGTAGAAGAAACTGAAGATCCTGAGCTCAGTCTCGAGCTCCTGATGCAAGCCACAAATTTGCAAGACAAGTGTGAAGCTGATTTGGAAGCCTTAACTAATGTGAAGGTTGGCCATATTGAGATAAGGAAAGATGAAACATATGATGCCGCTCTTGAGCTAATGATTGATGGATGTAATAATGAAATGGAGATATTTTATTTCCCAATTGAAGATGAAGACTCTTCCCATGACGAAAAAATTAAAGAAAAGAGTTTCAAGACCTCTAAAGATGAAGCTCTTTTTGATGAAGGATTGGTAGAGTGTAGCGATTCTTGAGATGATGAGGTAATCCCTCTAGATAGTTTCTTTGAGTTGCAAGATAAAGATTCTTCAAAGGTGTACAAAGAGGAACTACAAGAAATGATGAAACATTACTCTATGTAAGAAATCTTAGATGCAGTAGAAGTTGTAGAAGATCCCGAGCCAATTCTTGATCTCTTCATTAGTGTCATGGACATACAAGACAAGTATGAGTTCACATCCAATCCTTCCATCAATACTCAAGCACCTCACAGTGGAGTGAAGGAAAAGGATGAATCAAAGGTTTCTCATAGAGAAGATGTCAATGAGCATAGACCCAGGAAAGAAAGTAACTCAAAATATCAAAGGAATTGGAATAAAAATCAGCATTGGGGCAGCGATGAGATGCTCGATGGAGAATCAGCTATATGGATAAACATGGAAGGAAACTAGCATGATGAAACCAATTTCAAAGAGCATGAAGGTAGTGGAATTTCCAAGCAAGGAATCAAGCATCAAGAAGCTCATATGGACTCACTCCTACAAAGTAAAAGGACAATTGTGAAATCACCTGGCTTTCATAAGTAGTTGAGGAAGGGAGGCTACTTTTTGGAACCCATCAATGGCTTTGCAGAACATCATCATTTGGTGTTACCTCTTCAGGGGTAACTTTTGAGAAATGAAAAGTATTTCAGTGAAAGTGGGTTTTCCCCCACCTTGTACCATAGGTGATTGATAGGTGTGTTTCCCTTCCTGTTGTGTGTCGTGTGTTTCCTTTCCTTCATTTTTTGTGTGTGTGTTTCCTTCTAATCTTCCTTTCTAGAAGTTGTACATGACTCCATAGGGCCCAATGGATAAGGAACTGGTCAATGAATTATATGGTCTAAAATTGAGATTCTAGATTCCCATGTCATGTCCCCAAGCTAGAGCTAGTTGTTGTGAAAATGTGCAACAGGGAAATTGGAAGTTTCCAAGCATGAAAACTATACCGTCAAATCTGTCAAATCCATCAAATCATTCCTAGGCACCCCAGGTCAAATCTTTCAATCTGATCACCCCCTATTTGATGTCAATTTGGCCCCTAGGTGATTTAGGAAATTCCATTCATTCCCCCTAGGTGATTTTAGGAGTTCATTGAAAATGCAAATTTTGGGTAGTCACGGGAAGGGCTATCGCTAGCCTTCCCAGGACTAGATTCAACTCCCTAGAGTGGAATAAAAGGGAAAATTCAACATAGAGATGAAATTAAGACCTTAAAACATAATGGAAATGATTTTTGAAGGTTTGGGGAAGTTTTGAAAGACTTGGAGCAGTTTGAGTAAAAACAAGGTTTACAAGCCTAGGCGGTACACATGCCTAAAATAGCTGCTTTGGGATTCAGAAGAAGATTCCGGGAGCTCTAGATGGAGTTAGGAGAAAAACAAATATCTCCAAAAATATGATTCCAATGCCTACATTATAGTGAGATAATATTTTTCACAACACTTAGGCGCATCAGGTCTGAAGGCATTTTTCTCAAGCAAAGGTGGAGTACAAAATAAAAAAATCCAATTTTTCAAGGATCAAATGGAATAATAAAGACATTATACACACACCATTGGATTCAAAAGGCCATTTCCAGTCAAGATCATATAATTTTTTTCCAAAAACGTCCATCAGGAGCTCAAGTTATCACATTACAAGTTCAGGACTTAGCCAAATTTTTGGGAGGACACGTGTTAGCACCAGGAGCCTAGCGGGATTTTGTGTCCCTCATGTCCCCCAAGGTTAGGGAAACCAAGGTTTTAAAAGTTCTCCCAACCCCCTTGAAGCCCTCTCAGCCCTCATATGACCTCTTGGACCCTCATGTGACCTCCAGACTTGACAGTTCAGCCCCCAGGTGTTTTTTTGGAGCATTCATCCCCTGCCGTTAGATCAAATGCCACGTGTCAGCTCCAGGACCACCGTGGAATTTTATGTCCCTTATGTAATTGAGGTGGCAGACATGATAACTTGAAAAATTCTCCCACCCCTTATGGGGAGTCCTTTGGACACCCACATGACCACCATTCAACCCCTAGGTGCTTATTTGGAACATGCATTCCTTGCCATCGGATCGGGCGCCACATGTCAGCTCTAAGACCACCATGGAATTTGATGTCCCTTATGCACCTGAGGTGGGGACATAATACCTTGAAAATTTTTCCCATCCCCCATAGGGATTATTCTGGACACCCACGTGACCTCCTTTCATCTCTCAATGCTTTAAATCAGCTTTTCCTCCTTCATTCCCTATCGTTGGATCAAACGCCACATGTCATGCTCTTGACCACCATGGAATTTTATGTCCCTCACATCCCTGAGGTTAGGGACATCAAGCATGGAAAAATGCACCCAAGCCCTACCTATGCATATCTTTTTGAAATTTTTCCAAGTGCCGCTTTATTCCGCTTCTAAATTCTAAAAGTTATATGTGCACTTCATTCCTCCATACTTCCTCTACAACTTTCTTCCATCGCTCCACTTTTATCCAATTTTACACAATCAAAAATTGGACAACGGGTCCTATCATGTTCAAAATGAAACAATAGTCCCAGAACCCACCTCCAGTCATTATCAAGATACAATAATTGAAATAATCGATTAATCATGTTAAAGAGATTTAACATGTCTCTATGTCTCTATGAGCTCAATTAACTCACTGATCAACCCAGTGAGTGACTCGGTGAGAGAGCTAGAAGCTCATGATGGAGTTGAGACATAGCTCGGTTGCGAATATGAATGGGAATTCGTTTGATGCAAAGCTCGGTTACGGTGAAAGCATAAGGAGCTCGGGTTGGTAAAAGCTCACCGAAGAGAGTACCTGAGCCAAACAGATGTGGAACAAGATTGTCATGGTGGTAGCCCGTGAAGGAAAAGATGGACTTGGTGAACCATTTTGAATCCAAGCTAAAATTATTTCCATGAGGGTCGATATAAGAGTTCGCTAACCTTAAAGATGTGGACTTGAAATTGATGTTTGCAGCATTGAAGAAGCTCGAAGTGGGTTCATGGGAGCTCGGCAGGAAGAGCTCGTAGCAAGGAGTTCACACATTGGCCGAGATAGACATGGTGATCCGATTCATGTTGGACCAATGTCAGGTTTGGTGGAATAAACGTCTAACTAGAGAATAGTTAGAAACTCGTAAAATGATTGAGGAGTTAACCCAACTCGAGGTGAATATGAACCAAGCTTCAGGTGAGTTGTTTAAAAATTTACGGGTCACACCATGGGGCAATGAGAATGCCACTCGAGAGAAGCTCGGATGAGCTAGGTTGAAATTATGAGTATCTCGGTCGATGCAAGGTAGAAACTCACATTACCATGACAAGGGGGAGTTTCAGGACTTTAAAGCCATGATGGAGATAATATCATGGCAAACCAATATGATATTTCCACACATGGGAAAATTTCATGATGATTTCCAAGTGGGTTTCAGTTGATGGAAAACCAACACAAGGTTTCCGCACAAAGGGGCCCCAAGTTTCATCTTGCCAAGGACGTGGAAATTTGAGAAAACATCACCAAGCGTGATAAAACCATGACAAACAAGAATGAAATTTATACCTCACGGGGATCATGAGAAGAATTACCATGTAGGGATAATCACCCGACATGCCAAGGGATGATTTCTAGAAATTGAATGTGCAACCAAAAGATGAGTCAATCGCCAAGTAGTCTGTTGAGTTTTTAGGGAGGCTACGAGATCGAGATAGAGTTTCACTCATCACATTATGCAGATGTTTTTAAAATGAGACCGAGTAACATGATGAGTGGGGTTGGTGCTTATAGTTCGAATGCGTGGAAAAAGGAGAGAATTTCATAATTTAGCCTGAAGAGTCACTCGGTTCACCACTATGAGGAATGAAAGTGGCTTCGTATCTCGTCGAAGGACCCAACCAAGTCAATGCATTAATGGCTCAGGCCATTGCTCATGTGCGAAGAGTTATACGGGTAGGTGATGTCGAGAACTCATCCTGATGGAAGCTAGGTAATCGGTGGTGAGCCAAGGTTAAGAGGCTAAGTCAAGTTCACGATGAAGCCGAGCTAAAATGGAAGAGTTCAATCAATTTTGGGTGTTAATGCAAAGCCAAGGATCTCATTTTGACCAGGAAGCATGAGTTTGGGTTGCTCAGAGTGGTGGCATATGTAGCTAAGGAGCTCAGGGATTCGAGTTGAAGTGCAGTGATAGATGGGCCTCCAACCAGTTAGAAGGTACTGCAAAAACAAAGTGCATAAATGCAGATAAGTGTGGGAAGATGTGATTCAACGAGCTACTCAGGAGCTCGAACATCTTGCCAAGTCCATGTTAAGATGTGAGTTGGCTTGTTTCATTGAGCCGTGAAGCGAATGAGTCTGTGGACGTTCGGGCTCTGATGGTTTGGTGATTGTGAGAGAGGCAACCGAGCTGGTCGAGCCATAAATATCTCAAGGTTTATGTGAAGTATGAGTTGTTCAACATCGGGTGAGGATTTAAATGGTGCATGTCAAGTTCTCTGGATATCAGCAAGTAGAGGGAGTCATCTCATTTAGTAATACGTCTTAGTGAGTCGAATGGATATGGTTTCATGTGTATATACGAGTCATTTTGAGGTAAATCTGGATCGAGACAGTGAATGTGAGGAGCTTGGTTGATATGGAGAAGATATTGGTCTATGATCCGTCCTTGTGGATGTGTGTATAGTGTTGAAGATGAGGTCAATGCATCTGTATCATCTCGATAAACCCAAAGGTCAAATTCTGAGATGCGGCAATCATGGAAGCCTTGGATAGCTTGTTTAACTAGGTGAATATGGTGAGTCAATATGTGGGAAATAGCTCGGTTATGAGCCACAGGAGTTTGAATTAAGTACGAGATACAAATTTTGAGGAAATAAATGGCTAAGGTGTTAATTGGGGTGTTTAGGCCAAATTCAGTGTTCGCAGAGGAGCATACGAAAAACACTATCACCTCAAAATGGTGTTCTACCCGCCATGTACATAAGGAAATAGCCCGGGTTGAGCCAAGCTAATGCTTGTATAACTAAAGAAAGAGTTACAGAGTTGGTTCCCGAGCATGTCGAATGGGATCCGAGGTGGCTCACTGAATTGATTAAGTGAGGTCTTGATTAAGCTTCCCCATCTCATGGAATGTCTTATGCACTCGGTGAAGAATATGGAGGGTGGCTTGGTGGTGAATTTATGTGTCAAATATGGAGTTCAGCTTTCAATACTAGTGAGAGTGCTCAATAGCTCGAGGTAAAGGAGCTCATACTTAGAAATGAAATCAACATTGAGTGAGATGGTGATTCGGTTGGGCATGAATTAGAACTCGAGAGAAGTATGACATGAGTAGTAAAGGGGAGACTCTACTGAGCTAGGGTGGAGTAATATTGAGTGGCTCGATCAAAGCACAACGAGTTCGGAAAATGGAAAGACAGTGAGCAAAATGGTGAATATGGTGGCAAGATCATTGCAATCTTGAAGAAGAGCTCGGTGGTAAGTTCATATGAAAGAGGCTCAGTCAAGTTTTGGGCTCAAACGAGGACTCGGCTCGAGAGGAAAAGTTGAGCCTAGGAAAGGTAAGCTCATTTTGCTGGATGAAGAGCTCGGTGACTTCATGGGGAAGCTCATAGATGTTTCACGAAAGGCAATGTGGAATGCATAAATGGCCTTAAGTTAGCTAAGGGAAATGATAAGAATCGAGTTTGATAACTCACCATTTGAAGGACTCAATGCAAAAAAGCTCGATTTCCAAGGTAAGGAAAGATTTGGTGTGGGGTTCAAAATCGAGTGCAACACCGAGTTATAGGATTCAAAACTCGTCAAGTTTGTATGGTTCTCAGATCCTCCACTCGCGGATATGGAGCTCTGTGATCATTGTAACATGCAAGATAACCACCAACATATAAGGAGTAACTCGGCTTGAAGGGCGAGTCAAGATAGAGCTCGTGAAGAATATTTTGATGCAGAATGGGAGCTCGCTTACAGTGAAGGACGATGGAGCTTGTGACTAACTCAGTGAGTTGGCTCGGCGAGCCAAACACCGAGTTGGGCTATGTGAAGACTCTATTCACATGGACCCCCCTCCTCTTCAAGTCAAATGGATCAACAGGGGGTCCCAACATTATGTTAATTAATTTAATATTTTTATTTAAATATTTTAATAATAATATTTATTATTATTATTTAAATATTCTTTTAATTAATTGAGAAGACTAGGTCATCAAGAAATTAATGACCCATGATGGAACCTTCTCAGGTGGTTTAACTAACTATAATAAATACATCATGGGCCTTCAATTTAGGAATGTAATTATGACCTTTCCTCTTCTTTCTCACATATTCTTCTATAAATGTAAGTTGGAAGCTCATTTCAAAGGGTTCCAACAGGTCATACAAGTTGGACAATTAGACATCTTAGGCAAGTGTATGTTTTTCAAGTATAAGTTGTTCTTATATGCTGAGGGAACTTTCAAGCCTCCTTTCAAGACTGTGATGGCAACCATTGCCTCTTCTGAATGTATGATGCATTGTGCATGTTATTGAAGCAATAAAAGTGTGTTTTTTGTGACTAATCTTGGTCCTTTCATCCTTTTGTGCTTCTTTGTGCCTTTCTCGTACTTGTAGGTACACTGTGCAAGTTTAAGTTTCTATTGCAGGTTCTTAGAGTTATGTGCTTATCGAGTGTTGAAGTATTGCATGAATTTTAGTTTTGGTGCTCGTTCGCCCTTCCCAAGTTCATCCTTCTTCACTGGAAGACTGATAGATTATTTTTCCCGATCAAGTTTAGCAAAGGGAACACATGCTTCCTAGTCTGTGGTATCTCATACCCTCTCTCGAGTTACGTGAGGTGAAGTTGACTTCTGGTAAACACACCTTGTTTAAATTAACCCTTCCCGAGTCCTGAAACACCCTTTATTTGGTGCACCACCATCCCTAGTATAGTTTCATTTCTTGCAACCCTCTTTCCCTAAAACCCATAAAAATGTTAGCATATGACTAGATAATCATTTTATTACACTAGGAGTAGTACATCACTTAGTTTAGGAAGAGGAAGTCGGCCTTCTCCGGAGGTTCACTTCGAGCCCAAGTCCCACAACTTGAGAGGTGATTATATGTGTCCAAATCACACCAAACATCCTATTGACATCCTAGCCATTCGGAGGGTGTAGTGATTTGGCGACAATAGTTTTTGGCACACCCGGTGGGACAGAGTTGGTACTTCTCTTCTCACTTGCACAAGTCAAAGTACCTAGCGACTCTATATCTCTGGACTCCAAATCTTAGTGCATTAACTTATGTGAAGAATTTAGACAAGAGCTTCTTCAAGGAAAGGAAATTATCAGCATATCAAACTTTCCTTGTCTCCTCCAAGAGAAGAAGAAGAGGTATTTTCACATCCCTAGTTGCAGCTTTACCTAGTAGGGGTCATTCGAATCCTCCTTACGGAAGGTTTCCTCCACCCAGGAACAATCAACCTTTCATTGCTATGGTGAGGAACCAAGTTTTTCCCCCTTTCAATGCAAACAGTCCTCTTCTGTTGGCTCAACATGACTCGGTACCTATTGTGGCACTCAAAATTTTACCCTTCTACATGGGGGAAACTCATGTTACTCCAGTGGAGCATATCTTTGGTGTAGCCAAACATCTCATAAGCAGATATAATATCACGAAAGACAATGTTGCAATTAGACTTCTTGCTACCTCTTTCAAGGAAAAGAACTTCAATGGTTTCGTGGGTTAGGTGTTGGCACTATAACCACTTGGGACAAGTTCAGAGAAAAGCTATGTAAATAGTTCAAAGACAAAAGTGATCACCTATCACTTTTGGAACGACTCACTACTATGAAGAGAGCTTCCAAAGAATACATGAGTGATTTTAACTTCGATTCCACAAGACTTGGAATAGGATTCCGGTGCTTGTAAAGCCTTCTACACATAATGCATTCTTATACTATTTGCAAGCCTTGAATAGTGATGTAGTAGTTATGATCTAGTCCATGGGAGGGACTACACTTCCTGATGCTTATGAAGTTACCATAAGAGCAGAGAATTCTTTGATTCGGGCTGGAAAGATAGCTCCATGACCACCAATGCCCTTTTCTCCAGATCTTATAAATCATCACCTATCATTGCTCCTATTCCGAAAACTCGACGCAACCATCTCATTCTTCCCTGCCTCTTCAAATGAACTATTTGAAGTCAAGTCACTCTTGTAAAATTTTGGAAATGAGCTCATTGCACTCAAGAGGTAATAGTTTCAATACAATCATTCGTATCAGCCACAAAATTAGTAGTATCAGGCTAACCGTCTTCCTTTTCAAGGGAACAATCAGCCTCAAAATCAAACTACAAGTCAAGTTGCAAATGTCGGCCCTTTAACTTTTAGAACCCTCTCGGCAGCTAGCTCATCTAGAGCTATAATACTTGTTCAGAATAATCTAGTTCAAGACTACGAATGGTGTTATCCTTACTCTTAACCGCACAATCAAAATATTTGTCCCAATGGAGTTCTTAGCCAGGCCCTTATGGTTCAAAGTGTATCTACCACTTCAAAGTTAACAAAAAATTCATCTACACAAGAATCAATAGATCAACCGTAGGAACTTGAAGAATCCACTTTGCTAAACTGGCAAGCAGAAGATTTTTGTGGGTTAAATACAGATTCCTCATCAGTGGAAGCAAAAAATCGTTCCATGAAGAGAGCAATGGATCCTTAACCTCCCAAATCTGATCAATCATCCACTTCTCACCCTTAGTCACAAACAACAGTTGATAAAAATGTGGAAAAGGAATCACCAAAAACACCAGCTAGCCACGCCGTAGGGAAAGATGGTTTTCCAGGCATCACGATACCCAACAAACATTTTCCAAAGGAGGACCCCAATGCCCAAAAAAGTGTCATCAAAGTAGGAGTGATTCCCTTTAGCATAGTAGAACAAATGAAGAAAACCAATCTGAGCGTTACCATGTGGGATGCATGCTCGACCCCTTCTCAAAGAAACTTGTTGCGAGAAGCTCAAATAGTTTTGGTACAACCAACGGATCACTAGGTCATGGAGTGACAACTGCTATAGGTTTGTGTCATCCGGAAGGGAAAAGTATTCCTAAGGTAAACAAACCACTACCATTCTACATTTCCTTGATCATTGGTGACCACCTGGTACATAATTGCATGATCGATTCTAGTGCCAGTATCTCTATCATGCCTAAACAAATTACAAATGTACTAGGCATATAATATGCGCCAAATATCATTGTAAGAGGGTTTTTCAGCTATATGGCACATCTGTTAAGACTGTTGGGGTTATCAAAGGAATTCAAGGTACCATCCATGCATGCCCAAGTTTTTCATTCACCCAAGACATATCAGTCATTGATCTCCCTTCCCTCTTTTCCATCTGCCTATCACGAGATTTCACCACCAAGATGGGTGGTTACCTATCACCTGATTGGTCACATATGATTCTCAGGATTCGATACGGAACCAAAGTAACTATAAGGGTAGAACCAATCTACCATAATCATGTAGAACCCTACACTACTAGTCCCATAAATGGAAATTACACCATCAGCGATCCAGAAGAGGAAGATGTCGATCATGAACCAACCACCCTTGTTGAAGAAGTCCCTGATACTATGCTAGATGAAGTAATTAGAGATCATTAGTATGATCCTTACACTGATGTATTGGCAGAAGAAGAAGCTGGTTTTCTAGTCTTGGAAGAAATAGGATTAGGTACCTACTGTATCCATTAAGAAGATACGATCATACCACAACTTGTCAAACACCAAGTGATTCTAAAGGACTTGTGAAAATTATTCTTCAACGGCTCAAGAAGTAAGAATGGATCCGATGCTGGTGTTATGTTAATTTCTCCAAAGGGAGATAAGTACTTCTCATCTTTTCGGTTGTAGTTCAGTTGCACTAATAATGTTGCTAAATACAAGGTTCTTGTGCAAGGAATTCAACTAGCCCAAAGGAAGGGAATCAAAGCCCTGACTATTTTTGGAGACAGTGAGTTAGTTGTTCATCAAGTTTTGACATGTAGTGCATCCAAAAATGATCTTTTAAGATCATACAAGAACCGAGTTTGGGACCTGATTGAATATTTTGAAGCTTTTGGGATCCATGCAGTTCCTAGAAATCAAAATCAAGATGTGGATAGGCTTGCTACAATTGGTTTGCAATACAACATACCATTTAATATCATACAAGAATGGCAGAAATTTGTTAAAATGGTGGTTTAACCAGAATTCCATGATAATGTGAGTAGTTGGCAAGTGTTTGATAGTGACAAATAAATTATCCTCTTCCTACCGTAAGAGGCGGAGTTTCTTTAAAAAAATCAAGATAAGTTGCGGGAGTCATATGGTGAGAAAATTATCCAATTGAAAAGCAACAAGTTACCAAAAGGTTTAGTCACTTTGGAATCCATTTTCAATTCGATGACCAAGCCAAAAGATAAATCCCTAACATGGTGGTCAAATAAGAATATGTTGAGGAAGTCGAGGTATCAAATGTAAATTTTCTTAAGATCAAAAAAGTGTGTACTTCTGAAGAGAAAGAATATTTCATCAAAATTTTTCAAGAGTATCATGACATCTTTGCATGGAGCTATAAAGATCTGTGTGGTTTTGATCCAGTGTCTAACACAACATACCATTGAATTAGATCCTAATGCCAAGCCGGTTAAACAAAAACAGAGACCAATTAATCCCAAAATTGAGCCACTAATGAGAAAGGAGATAACCAAGCTCATGAAGGCCTGTATAATTTTTCCCATCAAGCATTCCTCATGGGTAGCCAATCTGGTGCCCTTGAGGAAGAAGAACAGAGAGATCTGGTTATGCGTAGATTTCAAGGATTTGAATCGTGCGTCATTAAATGACCATTATCCTCTTCCATCGATGGAACGGATCCTTCAAACAAATGGCGGAGATCAAATATTTTATTTTCTCAATGGATATTCATGTTACAATCAAATCCTAGTCTAAGAATCTAACCAATTCAAAATGGCTTTCACTACCAAGTGGGGCACATATGCCTACAATAAAATGCCATTCGGATTGTCCAATGCCGGGCTACTTTCCAAAGAGCCATGGACATGGCATTTAAGGGACTAATCAATGATATTATTTTGTTTTACTTTGATGATGTAATCGTATACTCTAAACATGCGAGAATATCACATCACACATCTAAGGAAAGTTTTCCGAAGGTGTAGGGAATTTGGGGTTTCACTTAACCCCAAGAAATAAATTTTAACAAAGTGCACAATGGAAAATTGTTGGGGCATGTTGTTTCAGTGGAAGGATTATCAATCAATCTAGCCAGGATTCATTTGATTATGTCCTTATCTCTCCCAAGTCATAGGAAGGGCCTCTAGAGTTTTCTGGGAACCATAAATTTTGTGTGGATATTAATCCCTGAATTTGTGACATTGGTTCAACCACTGACAGCCATGCTAAAGAAAAACATGCCATTCTCATGGAAAAAGGAAGGATGAGAAAGCTTCGAAGCCATCAAAATAGCCATTTCTCAAGCTCCCACACTAGTGAACCCTAGGTTTGACAAAGACTTTATCCTTTATGCTTTTGCAAGTCAAGAGAGCATTTCAGGGATCCTCACCCAACAAAACAACAACCTGATGGAGCAACCAATTTATTTCTTCAGTCAATCCCTCAAATACTACGAGTTCAAATACTCATTCATTTAAAATCAAGTCTTTGTGGTTATTTGAGCTTTGAATAAATTCAAGCACATGTTGTCCAACAACAAGATTCATTTGATGGTGTCTCATCCAGGTGTTAAGGAGTTTTTACTGAACAAAGATATGAATGAAAAACGTGCTGGATGGATCATGAAGGTAATGGAGTATGACGTGCACATCAAAGTCACTAAACTTGTCAGAGGTAAGGGTTTGTGTCAACAACTTGCTGCAGACATGGAATCAAAAGGTAATGAGGACATGACAGTCTTAAATATTGATGAGAATGTTGATCAAGTTGATTGGTTATCCAAAATGAAGAATTTCCTCTTCTCAGAGCATATCCAAAGAAACATGGATAAAAACTCAAGACAAAATTTCCATCTTCAATCTATTCCATATGTTTTGGTAGATAGCATTCTCTTTGAAAGGATTTGAATGGTGTTCTCCTTTCATGCGTAGGACCGAACAAGCAAGTAAGATACTAGAAGAGTTTCATAATTACCTATCCGGAGGACATTATTCTACATGAACAACAGCTACCAAGATCATGCGAGTTGGCTACTATTTTCCGATTTATTCAAGGATGCCCATCTCTGGGGTAAGGAAATGTAAGGAATGTGCCTTTTCACGGGTAAGCGAGACTTGGCAGCTCTTCCACCGAATCAAATTCAAGTGGATCAACCCTTTGTTCAATGGGGGTTGGAATTCCTCGGAATGATTAATCCTCTATCCAATGACGGACATAAGTGGGTCCTTATTGCAACAAACTATTTTACTCGATGGAAAAAGGTGGTAGCATTAAAAGAGAGCAATGAAAAGGTAGTTCTAGGTTTTTGGAGGGTATAATGACAAGGTTCGGTGTTCCGTTTACGGTCATTTCGACAACACAATGGATTTTCTTGGTATGAAAGTTTTCCAAGTGCCACTTTTTTCTACTTCTAACTTCTAACAATTATATGTGCACTTCATTCATCCATAATTCCTCTATAACTTTCTTCCATCACTCCATCGTTATCCAATTTTGCACACATGGCAAAATTGGACAATAGATCCTATCACGTTCGAAATGAAACAATATTCCTAGGAACCCACCTCTAGTCATTATTGAGATACAATAATTGAAATAATCTATTAATCATGTTGAAGAGATTTAACATGTCTCTATGTATCTATGAGCTCAATTAACTCACTGATCAGCCCAGTGAGTGACTCGGCGAGAGAGCTAGAAGCTCATGATGGAGTTGAGACATAGCTCGGTTGCAGATAGAATGGGAATTCGTTAGATGCAAAGCTCGATTCGGTGAAAAAGAATAAGGAGCTCATGTTGGTAAACACTCATTGAAGAGAGTACCTGAGCTGAATAGATGTGGAACAAGATCGTCATGGCAAAGGTAGCCTATGAAGGAAAAGATGGACTCGGTGAACCGTTTTGAATCCAAGATAAAATTATTTCTGTGAGGGTCGATATAAGAGCTCACCGACCTTAAAGATGTGGACTTGAAATTGATGTTTGCAGCATTGAAGAAGCTCGAAGTGGGTTCATGGGAGCTCGGAAGGAAGATTTCATAGCAAGGAGTTCACACATTGGCCGAGATAAACATGGTGATCTGATTCATGGGGGATCAATGTCGGTTTGGAAGAATAAACGTCTCACTAGAGAATAGTCAGAAACTCATAAAATGATTGAGGAGTTAACCCAACTCGGAGGTGAATATGGACCAAGCTCGAGCCGAGTTGTTTGCAAGTTTGTGGGTCACACCATGGGGTAATGAGAATGCCACTCAGAGAAGCTCAGATGAGCTAGGTTGAAATGATGAGTATCTCGGTCGATGCAAGGTGGCAACTCACATTACCATGATGAGGGGGAGTTTCAAGCCTTTGAAGCCACAATGGAGAAAATGTCATGGCAAACCAATATGACATTTCCACGCATGGGAAAGTTTCATGATGATTTCCAAGTGGGTTTCCATTGATGGAAAACCAACACAAGGTTTTCGTGCAAAGGGGGCCCCAAGTTTCATCTTGCCAAAGATGTGGAAATTTGAGAAAACATCACCAAGTGTAATAAAATTTTGACAAACTATAACAAAATTTCTACCTCATGGGGATCATGGGAAGCATTACCATGTGGGGATAATCACCTAACATGCCAAGGGATGATTTCCGAAATTGAATGTGTAACTAAAAGTTGATTCTATGGTGAGTAGTCAGCAAGTTATTAGGAGGATACATGATGAGATAGAGTTTCACTCACCGCATTATGCAGATGTTTGTTAAATGATACCAAGCAACATGATGAGTGGGGTCAAGCGCTTGTAGTTTGAATGCATGGAAAAAGGAGAGCATTTTAGAATTTATCCTGAAGAGTCACTTGGTTCACCACTATGAGGAATGAAAGTGGCTTCGTATCTCGTCGCAGACCCAACCAAGTCGATGCGTTAATGGCTCAGTCATGGCTCATGTGTGAAGAGTTTGATGGGAAGGTGATGCCGAGAACTCATCCTGATGGAAGCTAGGTAATCGGTGGTGAGCCAAGTTAAGAGGCTAAGTCGAGTTCACAGATGAAGCCGAGCTAAAATGGTAGAGTTCGATCAATTTTGGGTGTCAATGCAAAGCCAAGGATCTCATTTTGACCAGGAAGCATGAGTTTTGGTTGCTCGGAGTGGTGGCATATGCAGCTAAGGAGCTCGGGATTTGAGTTGAAGTGCAGTGATAGATGGGCCTCCAACCGGTTAGAAGGTACTCGCGAACTTTGCATAAACGCAAATAAGTGTGGGAAGACGTGATTCAATTAGCTACTTAGGAGCTCGAACATCTTGCAAAGTCCATGTTAAGACATGGGTTGGATTGTTTCATTGAGCCATGAAGCAAATGAGTCTTTTGACGATCGTGAGAGAGGCAACTAAGCTAGTCGAGCCATAAATATCTCAAGGTTTATGTGAAGTATGATTTGTTCAACATCAGGTGAGGATTTAAATGGTGTATGTCAAGTTCTATGGATATCAACGAGCAGGGGGAGTCATCTCATTTAGTAATACATCTTAGCGAGTCAAATGGATATGGTTTCATGTGTATATACAAGTTGTTTTGAGGTAAATCTGGATCGAGATATTGAATGTGAAGAGTTTGGTTGATATGGAGAAGAGATTGGTCTGTGATCCATCCTTGTGGATGTGTGCATGGTGTCGAAGATGAGCTCATGCATCTCGTATCATATTGGGAAACCCAAAGGTCAAATTATGAGATGTGGCAATCACAAGAACCTTCGATAGCTTGTTTAATTGGGTGAATAGGGTGAGCCGATATGTGGGAAATAGCTTAGTTATGAGCCACAGGAGTTCGAATTATGCTCAGGATATGAATTTCAAGGAAATAAATGGTGAAGGTGTAATTTGGGGTGTTTGGGCCAAATTCAATGTTCGCGGAGGTGCATATGGAAAAACACTATCACCTCAAAATGGTGGTTTACCCACCATGTATATACGGAAATAGCTTGGTTGAGCTGAGCTAACGCTTGCACAAGTAAAGTAAGAGTTGCAGAGTTAGTTCTTGAGCATGTCAAATGGGATCCAAGGTGGCTCATTGAATTGATTAAGTGAGGTCTTGATCAAGCTTCCCCAGCTCACAAAATGTCTTGTGCACTCGGTGAAGAATACGAGGGTGGCTTGGTGGTGAATCTATGCGTCAAATATGGAGTTCAGTTTTCAATACTAGTGAGAGCACTCAATAGCTCAAGGTAAAGGAACTCATACTTAGAAATGAAATCAACATTGAGTGAGATGGTGATTAGGTTGGGCATGAATTAGAACTCAAAGAAGTACGACATGAGTAGTAAAGGGGAGACTCTACCGAGTTAGGGTGGAGTAATATCGAGTGGCTCGATCAAAGCACAATGAGTTCATAAAATGGAAAGAAAGTGAGAAAAATGGTGGATATGGTGGAAATATCGTTGCAATCTTGATGAAGATCTTGGTGGTAAGCTCATATTAAAGAGGCTCAGTCAAGTTTCGGGCTCGAACGAGGACTCGGCTTAGAGGCGAAGTTGAGCCTAGGAAAGGTAGGCTCATTTTTCTCGGATGAAGAGCACGGTGACTTCGTGGGGAAGCTCACAGATGTTTCATGAAAGGCAATGTGGAATGCATAAATGGCCTTGAGTTAGCCAAGGGAAATGATAAGAATCGAGTTTGATAGCTCACCATTTAAAGGAATCAATGCAAAAGAGCTTGATTTCCAAGGTAAGGAAAGAGTTGGTGTGGGGTTCAAAATCAAGTGCAACACCGAGTTAGAGGATTCAAAACTCGTCGAGTTGGTATGGTTATGGTAGATATGGAGCTCGGTGATCACTGTAACATGCTTGATAACCACCAACATATAAGGAGTAACTCGGCTTGAAGGGTGAGTCAAGATAGAGCTCGTGAAGAATAGTTCAATGCGAATGGGAGCTCACTTGCAGGTGAAGGACGATGGAGCTCATGACCAACTCAATGAGTTGGCTCGGTGAGCCAACCACCAAGTTGGGCTATGTGCAGACTCTATTCACATGGACCCCCCTCCTCTTCAAGTCAAATAGGTCAATGGGGGTCCCGACATTATGTTAATTAATTTAATATTTTTATTTAAATATTTTAATAATAATATTTATTATTATTATTTAAATATTCTTTTAATTAATTGAGAAGACTAGGTCATCAGAAATTAATGACCCATGATGGAACCTTCTCAGGTGGTTCAACTAACTGTAATAAATACATCATGGGCCTTCAATTTAGGAATGTAATTATGACCTTTCCTCTTCTTTCTCACATATTCTTCTATAAATGTAAGTTGGAAGCTCATTTCAAAGGGTTCCAATAGGTCAGACAAGTTGGACAGTTAGACATCTTAGGCAAGTGTATGTTTTTCAAGAGTCCTCTCTCTTCTGTAAGTTGTTCTTATATGCTGAGGGAACTTTCAAGCCTCCTTTCAAGACTGTGATGGCAACCATTGCCTCTTCTGAATGTATGATGCATTGTGCATGTTATTGAAGCAATAAAAGTGTGTGTTTTGTGACTAATCTTGGTCCTTTCATCCTTCTGTGCTTCCTTGTCCCTTTCTCATACTTACAGGTACACTATGCAAGTTTAAGTTTCTATTGCAGGTTTTTGGAGTTCTATGCTTATCAAGTGGTGAAGTATTGCATGCATTTTATTTGTGGTGCTGCTTCACCCTTCCCAAGTTCATCATTCTTCACTAGAAGACCGATAGATTATTTTGTCCAATCGAGTTTAGAAAAGGGAACGCATGCTTCCTAGTCCGTGGTATCTCATACCCTCTCTCGAGTTTCAGTAGGTGAAGTTGACTTGTGGTGCACACACCCTCTTCAAATTAACCCTTCTTGAGTCCTGAAACAACCTTTATTCGGTACATTGCCATCCCTAGTATAGTTTTGTTTCTTGCAACCCTCTTTCCCTAAAACCCATAAAAATGTTAGCATAGGACTAGATAATCATTTTATTACACTAGGAGTAGTAAAACACTTAGTTTAGGAAGAGGAATCTGGCCTTCTCTGGAGGTTCACTTCAAGCCCAAGTCCCACAGCTTGAGATGTGATCCTATGTGTCCCAATCACACCGAACGTCCTCTTCACATCCCGGCCATTCCGAGGTGCAATGATTTGGTGACAACATCCACCATTGCAAGAAATAAAACCAGACCTGCTACAAATTCACTCCCCTCCCACTCCATGAAATCATGCAGGACCCAAACAGAATCCTCATCAAACACAAAAGGAGAAGCATGGAGCATAGAAGGAGAAAACAGAGAAAACTCTATAGCCATGAAATGAGAAGTTAAAGAAATCTCCCAAATGGATGCATGAAACAATAATATATATTTTTGCTCATTCCTCTACCAAATTCCATCAAGAAGACTCCTTCAAACTCCCTCCATGCATGATAGAGCATCCATAATGAAGAAATATCCTTTCCAAATTCAACAAATAAAGAAGTGGATTTTCCATCAAACCGGTTACCGGATCGAAGTAAGATCACACGTGAAGCACAAGAAGAAAAAACCCACATCAAATATATAATTTTATTTTCAAATAGAGGAGAAAACAAGACCTAAAATTTTGAGGTCCATTAATGGTCATCATACCTGGGAGCACTTTGCCAGGTCAAAATTTAAAATTTAAAATCTCTTGGACTATTAAGCGGGTGGGCCTGAAATTTCAAAGGGAGGATATTGGGAAAAAACCCATATAAAAAAAAATTGTTCCACATCAATCTGACTCTAGAGGAAAACTTTCTAAAAATAGCAAGTCTACTACATATGAACTACTATTTTGGGAAATTCATCGATAGAAGAACCTGCGAAGAAGACAAAGACATTGGAGGTGCACTACAATTGAGAATCCACTAGAACAGAGACATTTTTGGCACTTACTAAAAATAGTAAGTGTGCCCTCGAGCACTTGCTAAAAATAGAAATTTGATCCAAAAGGAATGAGGAATACAGGGAGAAAGAGGAAAACTGAGCCGCAACATCTAATTGAAGATCGGGACTTGATTTCTCATACTTACTAAAAATAGTAAGTTGATTTTTATAAGGGAGATATGAAGCCAAAGTGGATGGGTCAGAAGCCTTCTCAGGATTATAAAGTGGAGAATAGTCAAAGAATGGAGCCAAGTCCACTGTAGCAACTCATCCTTTGGCATAATTCTTCTTCTTCTTCTTCCTCTTCTATCTCTCTCTCTCTTCACTCCTCATACGACACTCTCTCTCTTCAATGTTATATTTTTACGTTGAGGGTTGCACTTTTTAATATGACTTAAATGACTTTAGAAATATAATGTAAATTAAGTCACCTTGCTATTATAAAAGGGACTTAAATATTTAAAGTGGAATATGAACAGTCTTAAGTCATATTAAGGTATTTGAAAGGTCATGAGGAAGATGATAAGTCACCTCTCATTCTATAAATTGTAACGCCATTCCCATTGCAAAGGGTTGGCAATTGATCTTGTAGACTCAAGAGTGCATTGTACCTAGAGAAAGCAAAGGAGATAGCCATTTTCTTCTATTTCCCCCTTTTCTAAATCTCCTCCATTCCCACATTATGTACAACTTTGATTTGAGCAATCAATACAAGAAGGAGTTTCTAGCTTTCTTTGACTAAGGGGTTTCTTGATACTTGGTGATCAGTGAATTCTATTTGGTCTTGTTACTATTCATAGAGTTGTTTCTTCCGATAAATGCATGTGTTGAAGTTTCTAACTAGTGTGTGTGTAGGAATCTAATTTCCTACCTGCAGCATTAGTTCTACTAACTCTATTCTCACTCCCTTTCCCGAACTTCATACAAAGTCCCCCTAGTAAGATATTGCTAGCTTTGGCACAGGGGTTAGTGGAGTGCCCCTATTGTATCCTCGGTTGAAAGGCCACTGTATAAATCCACCTTTTCATGTGCATGCATATATGGAAGTTGTACCAGTTAAGTATAGGGACTTAGATTCCTAGAGTGTTGGCAAGAAATCCACAAGTTTTTCCACACAAAAACTTTTCTTGCCAAAAATATGTAAAGAAGGATTACTAGTATATCCCACCAAAGTTGTAGTTATTGTGGGATTAGGGAGCCTACTAGTCAAAGTGTAGTGCGTAGATTCATTGGGCATACGGGGTATTACAAGAAATTCATCAAGGGGTATGCCAAGATCGCTGCACCTTTGGAGGAATTACTAAAACATGAGTGTGCCTTTCATTGGGGAGAGGTGTAACAGAAGGCATTTGACACTTTGAATGATAGGCTTGTCATGATGCCCATATTACATTTTTATTCTTGGGATAAGACTTTCCATGTGCATGTTGATTCCTCGGGGACAGCTATGAGAACAGTCTAGCACAACTTTGTGAGGGAATTGTTGATCATCCCTTATACTTTACAAGTAGAAAGTTGACACCAGCAGTAACATAATTACATAACTACTATGATCTACTCATTGTATAATTTTAGGCGATATTTTTGGTAATACCATTTATTTTCTACACAGACCACATGGCATTGAAATACTTAGTCAATAAGCCCATTCTGCAAGAGGCACATATATCGTTTGGTCCTATTATTCCAAGAGTTTGAGTTCACAATGGTTGTAAAACTAGGAAAAAGAAATTCATGACCTAACCACTTATCAAGGATTAACTCAAGGGAGGATGTGAAAATAATTGAGGATACCATGTCACACATACAACTATTTAGGTTACATGCGCACCCTCGGACTTGGAAGAAAATAGGTGTGGCGCCGGAAGAGATGAAGGCCCTTGAGAGAAAGCGATTAGCTATATGCCCCGCACCCTACATCTTGATTATTTGAGACTTGTATAAGGTATGTCATGATGAGGTTATACACTAATGCGTATTGGAACATGAGCGCGTGGTAATTATGGAGGAAGCACATGGTGGGATTGCAGGAGGACACTATATAGGAAATTCTACCACACGGAAGATTTTACTAGCAGTGATTTGGTGGGAAACCATTTACCAGGATTGTATTGAGTTTTACAAGGCCTATGACCACTGCCAACACCTTGGAAAACCTAGGAAAAGGGATGAATTTCCACGATGACCAATAGCTAGTGCTTAACCATTTTAAAAATGGGCAATCGACTTTATAGGGTCGAGTTTCACCAGCCGCGTGAAGGACTGGTTCGTGGTATATCATTACTTGCACTAATTACTTGACATGGTGGGATGACACGCTTTCTACAAAGGATTGCATTGTAACTACGATTGATAGATTCTTATGGGAGAACATAATCAGCGCTTATGGTTTTCCTTTAAGTTTAACAAGTGATAGAGGCACACACTTTCTCAATGAAATGGTTAGGATTCTATTAGCAGAATTTATGGTGGCCCATCACAAGACTATCCCCTATCACCCTTACACCCAAAAAGGGACCATGGAAAATTTTGGAATGAAATACCAATTTTTTACCGATAGGAACAAGAAAACTACGATAAATAAACCTCGTTGCTTTATGTATGAAACAACTTTGTTAAGAACAATAATAACGGATAGAAGTCCTATGGAGGTAAGAATGATAACCTTAAGGCTCGAAATAAATTTGATCCTAAGAAAGGACCTATAGGAGGATGTTACAATTATGGCAAGTATCATTATGCAAATCAGTTTCCTTTGAGGAAGGATGACCGCAATCAATAGCATAAGATACATGCTACGTAGCTAACAAACAAGTTGAAAAGCAAGTTACACCTATAAAAGTTTCAGGTAAGTTATTTGGTATACTTGTAACTATAATTTTTGATATTGGAGCTACTAAATGCTTTATTTCTACTAAATTAGCTTCAAAATTAAAAAGAAAAGCTAGAAAAATGGATAAATCATGGGTTGTACATTATGGAAATAATGTTGTCCACACAGTTAATATGTGTCTTTTTGGAGTAGTCCTTAACTTGCCTAGTTTTTCCACTGAAGTTGATCTTTATGTTTCTCCTTTGGGGTCTTATGATGTAATCATAGGTGTTAACTGACTAGTTGAACATAAGGCAAAGGTTGATTATTTTGAAAAACATATTAGTTTTCTGGATGACCTGTAAAAAAAACATACATTCAATGGATAAAAAGTGAGTTTTCAATTAGGAAATTGTCATTCATGCATCTTAAAAAGGACAAAAACAAAGGTTGCATTTGATATGCAGAAAAATTTCTAAAAAAATGAAAGGGGTAGTTACTTCTTAGAAAGATACCGTTGTTATGAAATTTCAGTGATGTGTTTCCGGAAGAACTACGCATTCTTCCACCCAAACGGGAGTTTGATTTCACGATTGAGATCAAGCTGGGAACCAAACCTATTTCCAAGGAATCACATTGAGTGACTACTATTGAATTGGTAGGACTTAAGGCACACGATTGCAAGAACTATTGTCCAAAGGTTTGATAAGACAAAGTGCCTCACCTTGGGGAGCACCGGTAATTTTTGTGAAAAAGAAGGATGGTACACTTAGATTTTGCATTGATTATAGGATGTTAAACAAGGAAACAATCAAAAATAGATATCCACTTCCTATAATTGATGACCTATTTGATCATATGCGTGGTGCATCGGTGTATTCTAAGATAGATCTTTGATTGGGATATCATCAGTTAAGAATAAATGATGAATATATTCATAAAACAACTTTCAAAACAAGGTACAGACATTATAACTTCACAATTTTACCATTTGGTTTGAAAAATGCACTGTAGATTTTATGAATTTAATCAATAATATTTTTCAAGAATACTTGAAAAAAATTCTTGTATTCTTAGGCGATATTCTCATATACTCTAAATGCATTGATGAGCATCATGAGCATTTGAAGATAGTTCTAGAAATCTTAAGAAAGAGAAGGTTGTATGGTAAGTTGTCCAAATGTTCTTTCTACAAGACAAAAGTGCACTATTTGGGACATGTCATAAGTAAGGATGAAATAGGAGTAGATCCCTCAAAAAAATTATAATAATTGAGTGGTCTCGCACTTAAGAATGTACATGAAGTTAAAAGCTTCATGGGTCTTGTTGGTTACTATAGAAAGTTTGTTAAAGACTTTTTGAAGGTCACTACACCAATAACTTCATTGCAAAAGAAAGATAAGAAATTTGTGTGGAATGAAAAATGTGAATATGCATTTAAGACTCTAAAGGATCAATTAACATCTACACCTATTTTGGTTGTACCTGATCCTAATGGAGACTTTACTGTAGTAACAGATGCATTCGAGGAAGGTCTTAGAGGTATTTTATTGCAAAATGAGCATGTTATAGCATATGAAAGTAGAAAACTCAAGTTACATGAATTAAACTATGCTCCCCATGACCTAGAGCTTGTTGCCATTGTTCATGCACTTCAAGTATGGAGGCATTATCTTCTTGGTAGACCTTTTGAACTAAATACTGATCATCTTGGGCTGAAGTATATTTTCACTCAGCCAAATCTGAATGCAAGACAATGAAGATGGTTAGAATTTCTATCTCAGTATGATTTTGACATAAGTTACATAAAAGGAAAGGAAAATTGAGTGGTAGATGCACTAAGTCATAGGAAACATATTTCTTCACTTATAACGTTGAGAACTCAGTTTAAGGATGAAGTAAAAAGTGTTATGGAATCAGATTCTTATTTTCAACAAGTAAAAACAACACTTACTGCAGATCCAAATGATGTGAGATATAAAGGTTTTCACTTTGATGATGAAGGAATCTTGAGATTTGAAAATAGAGTATATATACCTTTGTTAAATGAATTAAGAAGGAAATTTTTAACTGAATTTCATAATTCACCTTTTTCAGAAATCCCAACATTACAAAAATGCTTGCTAATATAAAACAAAAATATTTTTGGAAAGGGATGAAAAAGGATGTGATTGATTTTGTGACACACTACTTAGAATGTCAGCATGTTAAAGCTAAACATATGTATCCAACTGGCTTATTGTACCCTCACATCATACTGCAATATAAATTGCAAGCAATTAGCATGGATTTTGTTCAAGGGTTGCCAATGTTAAGAAATAAACATGATGTTATTCTAGTTGTTATTTATAAAATAAAAAATCTAGCACATTTTATTGTTGGTAATCTTAAGGATGATTCACTTGTTTTAGCAAAAATATTTGTGCATGAAATTTTTAGATTGCATGGAGTACCTGAATTGATCATATCGGATAGAGATCCAAGAATGACATCTAGATTTTGGAAAACACTCAATGCAGCCTTAGGGACTAAACTAAATTTTAGTTCTACATACCATCCGGAAATAGATGGGTAGACTAAAAGAGTTAACCAAGTTTTGGAAGATATGTTACGAATGTATTGCATGGATCAATAGTACAAATGGGAAGATTACCTCCCATTAGTTGAATTTTCTTATAACAACATGTATCATGCCTCTCTGAAAATGAAACCTTTCAAAGCATTATACGGAAGGAAATGCAGAACTCCAGTCAGTTGGGATAAAATAGAGGATAGAGAGATAATTGGACCTGAAATCCTTACTGAAATGGAGCAGCAAGTCAAAATGATTCGTGAACATTTAAAAGAAGCAATAGATAGATAGAAAATTTATGCAGACTTAAAAAGGGTTAACAAGAAATTTGAACTTGATGAAAAGGTCTTTTCTGCGGGTTAAACCAAAAAAGAGTTCAATAACTTTTGGCAAGGCTACCAAGTTATCACCTCGTTATGTGGGACCCTTTGAAATTGTTGAAATAATCAACCATGTAGCTTATCGTTTAGCTTTACCTCCTGCTTTATCACAAATGCATGATGTTTTTCATATTTGTTTGTTTAAGAAATATGTTTCAGATTTATCACACGTGTTAGATTGAATTCCTTATAGGTCCAAGACCTAGGAATAATCATGGTTAAACCCATGCGAGTGCTGGAAACTGGCCAATTGCACTTAAGAAATCATGAAATAAGTCAATATAAGGTCCAATGGGACTAGTTTAATGAAGAAAGTGCAACCTAGGAAAACCTTGAAGATATGAAAATTGCTTTTCCACATTTATTTGAGTAGAATTGATTCTATTGATTGATAAAACTTTAATATTTTATTCTTAGCATATCAATAAACCTACCAGTTTTGGGTAGATACTAAATTCTTTAGTATTGAAACAACTATTTTAATGTTGAATAATTATGAAAATTTGAATTTCTCAAATCTGGTTTTGTTATGAAATTACAAAGGAAAGAATTATATCTTGGTTATATTCTTGATTGGATTTATTTTTGACTAAGTTAATCATTGGGATGATGATGCTTTTTAGGAGGGAGGTATGTAATGCCTCAAAACATGACTAGTACCTACGATGATTTTTACTTTATAAGGTACAAACGTTGACAGGTGATTTTTTCATTATGACGGTGTACTCTTATGACTTTGGAAATCATGTTTGTAGTAGAAAATAATTCATCTATGGAACAGGTACATTTTGTCATGCTTTTTCGAATTCATTGGAGCAATCCACTTCCTTATGAAGAATTAATTTGTTGCTTGAATTAATAAATTTAGTTTTTATTTTCTTAAACTCTTCTTTCAAGAACAACATTACCTTGGATCAATTCCATTGATCCAAGGTATGCTTTTAATTCATGGCTTTTTGGTCATATGACCAAGTTAGTTAGATCAGGTGATCTCTGATTCTAGACTATGCTAAGGAGAGAATGAAGTCCTTAGACCCTGTTGCATATTTGAATTTTGATATTTGGCTAGTTCTTCTTTATTTATTAGATTGCAATGCTTTCTTTGAACGGTAACCTATTTTAACTATATGTTTTAATGCTAAGTGACTATAGCCTAAAGCTAAGTCTAACCTATGTCTTTGCAATCTTTTGAAATTAAGATGTTGTGACTTAAACTAGAGACCTACCTATGGACCTATGTTGATTTCCTAAACTAATGTTAACCTAACTTAAAGTATGGCTAACCTAGAGGGGGCCTATGGAACGACATGGACATTGGGTGGTTGGTGGCATCAATTTCTAGATATTTAATGAGATTTAATTCAGTCTTATCTCTTCCTACTACCAACTTTGGCATGGGCATTGGAAAAATTTGGGGAAAGCTGAGTTGGCACCTCCACCGAGTTTAGTTGCATGCAAAATTTAAATTTAGACATTGCTAAATGTTGTGATGGTGGTGGCATGGAAAGTTAGAGGGAACTCGAGTCTTTTTTCATTTAATGTTTTTGAACTTGGTAAAAATTTCGTAGGAAGACGCATGAGGGGTTTAGTTGTTTTTTTTTTTGTTTCGAGCTTGGGCTCTATATGGTGTTGTTTTATTCCTTGAACCTCTAGTTCGATTCTTGCGTGACTATTATTCTTGCATTACGAAAAGAGTTATTAATGTACACTTGTAAAAATATAAGAATAAAGTGGAAGTGTTGAAAGTTTGATTGACGTTTCGTGGAAAGGAAGAAGCTATTGAAATTTTTCTGGGGATCTTCTACAAATCTACGAAGGAGAAGCTCTATCAGGAATGATAGGCTCTACAATTAATTTTTTCTTTTACTTAATTGATTCATTAAAAGAACTCTGATCTTGGAAATAATCTAGATTTTCTTAGTTGATATGATCTCTCTGCTTGTGATTTTGTGATTGTTATTACGTATGATTTATCAACCTATTGAAATAATGATCTGGGTTTTGATTTTCTTGATTTGGTTTGTTGGATTATGCTTTAATCTTTTAGCACGAGCTTGAGATGAAGTCGATATTGTAGGTGATATTGTTGATCTGTAAATGTGGTAATAACTCAATTTCTTAACATGTGGAACTTGGTTAGAATACCTTGTTTCACCACTGGGAAAATCTTCAGGTGTTAAACCGTTTAAATATCTCAACTGTTGCTAGATCTTTCTTGAATCCTTTTGGGGATTAAAATTTCTAAAACTCTAGCTTTAGCATATTCTTTTTAGTTTTGATGGAAGGATTTAAATTTTGAAGACATGTCTGAATTTTATCACTTTTGTGGTTGTGATTCTAGGTTTTTTTTAACCTTCCTGTTTCATCGTCATTCTGTGAGTATTGAGGAAAGATACATTGTTATGGGTTTTTCTTGGAAAGGATTTTTTCATCTTGTTAAGACTTGTTAGAGATTTTTCATTCATCAATGGAGGATCTGGAAAGAATAACTGTGTTATCTCCTTGAAAGGAATTAATGCTTGTGAAAGTGTAATTTAAAGGAAGTGTTATTTTGTCTTCTATTCTTTTGAGTATTTGGGTAACCTTTGAAATGTAGGCATTTGATGCTAAGAATGGAAACCTCTCTGGGGTATTAATTATCTATGTAATGGGTTTTGTTGTCATCTTAAACTTTGTGAAAGCTCCTTGTCATCAAGTGGTTATTTTATGTTAACCGCTTCTGGTCCATGGGCTATCAAACTCGGTTTTAGTTTGGTTATGGACTAAGGAAAGGGTAGCTCATTGAAAAGAAATGCTTGCTCTTGGATTAGTGGTATTTTTATACATTCTTATCTTCTTTTCAAGCATTTGAGTTTTTGGAAGTCTATTGTAGACTTATCCTCCTAATCATCTCCTTCTTTTCTTTATGAGAACTAGGGGAAATGAATTACTTGTTGGCTTCGGATATTGAAGCTACCAATACTGTATCCTTTAATGTTGTTGGGTAAAATATGAATGTTTTTCATCATTATTTCTTCTCCTAGATTTTTGTACATTCTATTTGATCCCTAATTAATTCTCTATTAGGATTTTGGTTTGGGACAATATAGACTGAGCTGGTCAATAATTTGTTCATGACTATCTTTTGGTCTCTTCCCAATCATGCTTAGAACTTTGAGGAAGTAATTTCTCTCTCTCTCTCTCTCTCTCTCTCTCTCTCTCTCTCTCTCTCTCTCTCTCTCTCTCTCTCCTTTAATCTTATTTCTGTATCAAACTTGATGAAGGTGTTTTCCTTCTTGGATATGTTCCGTTCATAAAACTTTTGGACCTGTTTGATAAGATTGAGTTCAGGTTGTGCTAGGGAAGTATTGCTGAAGTAGTGTATGATTGGATGGATTGTTGTGTTTGGTTGGAAATATTCTAAGTAAATATGTGTGTTTAGTAGAAATTATTTGATTGGTTGATTGAGTTGGAGCTGAATGATAAATATTACCATTCTACTCACTTGACTTAATAATAATAATGTTGTATCTTTTTGGGGATTGAGTGTAGTCCCATTTGCATGCTAATTTGATCTTAACCTCTAATGAGGTCTGTTTTTAGTTTGCTGGAATTTAACTTAAATTGGAGATATTTTGAGTTTGAGTATTAGGATACCCAAATAAGAGGCACATGTTAAGTTATGAAGTTTTGAATCATCCTAAATTTATTCTTATGTTTTAGATCTGATTACTGACATCTCATATTTTAGGATGATTTTAAGGGAATGAAATATTGAGATGGAATTACTATTGTTTTATCTTCAGCTAACTATGCCTAGAAGATAGTAGGATAGTTATCTCCTTATGTTAAATAGATTTAACTAAGAAGGAAACATGTAAGGTAATGTATCTCGAGTTAGTAAGGCTATGATGAAATGTTACTTATTTGAATTATTGTTGTAATTCTTTTGTTAATAAGTAATAACATGGAAGGTTGAAGTTGTATATTTCATGACTTAATCTTACTTTTTCTTGGGTATATCTCTTTCTATCTCTATCTCTCTCTCTCTCTCTCTCTCTTTTATTTGAGTGTGGTAACTTCCTTTGGTTATGTATTTCTGAATTGCTCGTGATTGTTTCTTAACAAAAAAGTTATTTTTATGGAACAGTTAGCTAAAAGCACATCGTTTTAATGTTTAGTGCTTATCATGCTCAGTTCAATGAACTGACCCATGCTAGCAATTTTGTAGATGGACTTTGTAAGTGATGAAAGGAGAAAAGATCTTTAGGATGTTACATTTTCTTATCAAAGAGACTGGATCTTTTTATGATGAAATATGGTTCATGACTGAAATGTATTTTATGGAAAAGAAAGTTGTATTTGAAATTGATTCAAGTATTATTGTTTGGCATTAGTAATGTCTGAAGTGTTTGGACTTGTTATTGTATGAATTTCTTGATGAATAAAAGATATGTGAAATTTTTGTATTTGATGTATTTCCTTTTGGTAATCAGTGAGTGGAAATGTTAAGTAATTCTCTACTTTTCAGTCAGTAACTCCCTCTTATGTTGTGGAATAGAATGGATAGAGATCAGGGGTACTATATGTACTACCTTCTCTAGTGAAAATGTAACTTATTAAGTTGACATTCTTGCATAGATATTCAATTATATCACTATGAATATAATTAAATCAAATGATTGTAGGAGATTAAAAATATGATGATAACTTGTAATATACTATGGGGTTATAAATGAACATTAACCCTTTATAAGAAAAAGGAAGACAACTTCCCTGAATGAAACATAGACTTGTTTAAAGACCTTTTGGGAATGAATCCAAATGTTATCCTTGGATAGTGGAAGGTGTTATTCCTCTTGATTAGTTCCTTAACCATATTAGGACTGATGAAAAAGAAAATAATTGGGATTAGACTTCATTCCAATGAAGTCTAATATAAAAAGAACTGATTCAGAACTTAAGTAAGCTAAGACTTGGGTAAGTAAATAAGTAAACATCACTTAATGTATGTTGAATCTGTTATGTAAAACATAAATTAGAATGTTAATGGAATAAAAATAGAACTTATGAAATGGTTAGGAGGTAGATGTATCTGCATACCCACTCCAATTGTAATTTTAACTTGTAACCCTAATGGTTAATGAACCTAGTTGTTCAGTAGGGCTATTGTAATTAACCCTTAATAAGGAAAATTAATAAGTCATTAACTTATTTCTAAGGTATGTTCATCCAGATGAGGAGAACTCAGTCAGATGTTGGCACATGCCAACTGCAGTGTAGTACCTTTGTGAAGACTTGGGTCTTCATGAGGATATTGTGTTGCAGTTGACATGTTACAACACCCTTCAGAGTTTAATCATCTAGATCTACATAAATTTTGACTTGATCACAGTTCTGCCCTAGGTAGAGTTAGGGGCATGATCTAGTGTCGGGGTCAACTCATGATGACTTAGGATAACTAGACACATGCAATCGACTTAGGTCAATTGATTATGTCTATGTACCCTTAGTCACCATGAGCAGTCCTCCACACTAGACTATGTTGCTAACCTTGGCTAGGGTTAAACCTTAAACAAGTGGACTGACAGGAGTCAGTGAAGACCATTCTAGATAACAGATCAAGTGGGGTGAAGGACATATTTTGATCAATGAGTATTCCATCTAGGAATATAAACATGAATAATTTGTTTAAAATGTTTGTCAAAGTATCATAAGTTGTTGGTTGTGTTGTCCTATGTCACCTAGTTTAAGAAGCGGGATTTCATATGAATATCGGTAACATATATTTAGATAGGCCTCTTAAACAAAACACTTAATACCCCATAAAGGGTAAGGGAACCAAGTATACATAGTATACAAACTATTAAGTTAACATGAGAGATCGGTATGATACCGAGTCATGAAATGAGAGATCGGTGTTCCACCGAGTCATTTATAGTTGCATATGGTTTTTGTTATGAGATTGATTGGCTTTGGAATGTGTGTTCTAAATTAAGTTAATTTAGAATAGAGAACATTATGTAAAAAAATTCCCTTGTTTCTAAAGTCTTAAAATGGGAATGTTGCACTTGTTCCTCTCTTTTTGTTTTGTTTTGCGCCTTGTGCACCGTAACCACATTATTTTTCCAAGGTTGTGTATGCGCAAAAGGACCACGAATTTGTTTTAGTGTGGGGTGGTGTAATGCAAAGTAAAATATAGGCTTTTAATACAAGTTGAGTGACCCAAGAAAAAGAAAGCATGTAAGGTGGAGAAAGCACATGAGGAGACGGTGGATAATGAATTATGGTGTCGAGAGGCTATAACAAAGACCGCGTACAAAGGATTAAGAGTGCGGGAACAACATGAGGTAGGTGAGAGAAAAAAATTAGTTAAAGGACAAAATAATTGCCTTTAGTGCTGTAAACACGCACATAAGAGTCTTCATCAAATTGGATTTTTGCACACCAGAAGGTTGTAAAGGATTTTTGTGCAGGATTGGGCACATGGGTAAGGGCACTTAAAGTTGGCTTGGTGGAAAATGTTGCATTTAATATTAAAGTAAATTGGTAGGTGGTATAGCATTTATTGTTCGAGGAAGCAAAAAAATATAAACATAAGTTTGGGTAAGTCATTGTTCTATCTTGATATTACGAAGTTGGAGCACTCTTGCAAACTAGGGCATCCAGACAAAAAATTGTCGAAGGAAGAAAAATCCTAAGAATTTACGTGTGTGACTAGAATATATCTTCAAACCAAAATGAAGGAGTACAGTGTGAGGAAAGGTTATTTGCGGTGCACCATCTTGTGGAAGGTTTTCGTAGTTAGGGTTTAGCAGACTAGAGCACACGAGATAGAAGGATTTATTCTAGGAGTTGAGTGTGTACATGAATTTTTAGCAATGCAAAAAGAGTTAGAACTAACACCTAGTAGTCCTAAAACAAATCTAAATCAAAATCAATGCACCATCATGCTTAGAGCTTAAACAAGACTAATCTACTAACATCATTACATTAGAACATGAACAAATATTCAAACTAACATGTTAATCCATTAATCTCTATCTCTATTGAATGCTATCCAAATGAAGTGAACCTATTTAGATCCTTAGCAATCAAAGGTTTGATTTTATGTTTGAATCCCAAGGTTTTCAAGAATGGAGTCTTGTCAATCCATGGCTACAAGACCATTTGACATATCCCCATATGAATTCAAAAATTGGATGGATGAATACAAGAAATGAAATTAGCTAGCTTCTCCAATGAAGAATGATCCAAGATGAAAAAATGGCTATAGCTTAGGCTCTATGCTCATTTAGGTGTGTAAAGGTGTAAGTGTAAAGGTAGGAGGAGGGATCTTTATATAGCCCAATGGATAGAAGAATCTCTACATCCTCCTTCATGTGGGATAAATGGAGAGGTTGGGTTAGTTGTGGATAAGGAAGGTTTAGAAAGGGTTGAGTCAACCTTAGGAGAGTTTAGTTTGTCCTTTAGTGACCCATGGGATTTGAGGGGATTTATTAATTAATCCAAGTGATTAATTAATAGGTGTGCAAGCTTATAGAAGATTTTTAGAGGAATAATTAGCATGATTTAGACTATGAGAGGGATTTAATCAAATAAATGATTATTTATTGATTGAATGGAAGAGGAAGCTAATTAATTAATAATAATTAATTAGTCTAGATAGAAAAGGGATTAATTAATTAGAAATAATTATTTAATCTAGATAGAAAGGGGTGTTGATTAACGGAATGTCGTTAATTGGCATCATTATTGGATAGAAGGGTTAATTAACTAGCGTAATGTAGATAATTAATAGTGATAGAAGAGGAAGTGTGATATATTGACAATATGTTGTCAATTTGCAGGAAAGATGATAATTAGCACAATTTAAGTATTTAAATTACTCGGGTTAAATTAGAGGTGTCTAAATTGAGCTTTGGAGTTGAGTTTGGAGTTAAGTAGAGTAGAAGAGTAGAGTAAGGAGTTTGTATTTTATCCTGATAGAAAGCAAGGAAACCAAGAAAGTGATTGTTTCAAAGAAGAAACCGAAGGGCAATGGAAAAGGAAAGAAAATTGTTGTTTTTGTGAGCTTGATGAAGAATGGTACATAGAAATGCAATACCTAGATGGAGTATTGCTAGGAAAGGAATGGGTATCACATTTAAGACAAATGACTATGCGTGATTATAACCATTGCACGAGCACAACCGAGAAGGAGATGACACTAGCATTGGTCCACCCGGCTAATAAAAGGACACCAGATGGGATGCCCATATATAGTGACGAAGTGAAGGTCAAATTGGAGAAGGAAGGGTTATTAAAACTATATGAGTTGCCTTACTTTGGTAAGCCCGAGTACCTTTATCAATGGTTGATGTCATGCATGCATGAGGATCACTTTTATTTTGTAAGGCACAAGATACACATAACACCATAGTTGATATCCAAGTTCACGGGTCTTATTTATGAAGGAGAAAGTATAGATGATGATCTGAGAGACAAGGAGGCTATCAAGGAGATTCTAACGACGTATGACTACAAGAAGGTTTCACAATACTTTGACATCGAAAAGATACCAAACCCTGTTATGATGATGGCCGTGCACTTGGTGACCAAGCTCAATGATCAGGAATGGTCCAGACACAAGTGAACAAGGCATGGATAAATTTATGCTAGAAGATATCAGAGGGGACCATCTATAAATTTTCCACTTTCATCACGGATGAGATCATAAGCAGCATACAAGAGGGAGAAAATATATTATTCAGTAATGTCCTCCTCACCATTGTCTTTTCAGAAATTGGAGTGCCATATGGCATGAAAAAGTTTGTTTGGGAGTATCCAGTTGAGGATCCCTCACTCGTAAATATATTTGTAAAATACACTTGTGAAACCAAGACGGCCACTCACAAGGGCACCTAGAAAAGTGGTATAAACAAATGCGTGATGCATTCGGGCGAGTGGAGGATCCCGAGAATTTTCCTATGCTTGTGGATGGAGAAGTAGAATTTGCAGTATACCAACATTTCTACATTGGCAAATTTACTTTGAAAAATGGCACTAAGGGTCCATGGTGCAAGTTTCCCTTCTCCTTCACCATGCAATACTTCCAAGAAAAGGTCAACAGGTTCAAAGAAGCCAAAATAATAAGGTTCAACCTTATTGAGCTGGACCAAGACCACTGTGAGCTATGCATAAAAAGTGCACATATGTGGAGAAGTATGTATCCCATGAAGTTAAAATGATGAAACCAATAACATTGCCAATCGTTGGAAGGGCTGCAACAATGATATACCTTTGTATAAGGTAAAAGTTCAAGAAAGGAACATACACGGAGAATGATGTATCCATCCCGAGAAGACCCCACAACAAGAAATAAGGCCTTGTTAAAAGAGAGAGAGAGAGAGAAGAGAGGTAGGAGAATAAAGCACTAAGTGTGCAGACCGCACAATCGGTGGGTGTGCTCAAGATCACAAAGTCAAGCACTTACACATAGAGAAATAAGTCCCCTGTTAAGGAAAAAAATCCAAGAAGAAGAGACATCGGAGCATGAAGAGCACCTCACCCATGAGGAATCACCAAGGAAGATGTCACCTAGGGAAGAAAAGAAAAGGAAGAATATCTTGTACTATAATCTCGAGTAAGAAAGAAGTAAAAAGTGATGGATGAGGCGACTCGGAAGAGACAGAGAGCTTAGATGCCTACATGACGATAAGGATGATGAAGGTCCTGAAGGAGAAGAAGACCATCTAGTCTATGATGTACATGATTATGAGGAAGAAGGAGATGAAGAGGATTATAACAAGAAAGATGAGGAGAAGAATGACGAGGAAGAAGTTAAGGCTCAAGGAAAGGGGGTGAGTGAAGAAGTAAGCACCAAGAACCAAATAACCCCAAGCCTCACCAAGGAGCAAGTAGAGACAACCACTGAGAGAGAAGTGGCAGGCATCATGAAGAAGTTGGTAGAATAGGAGTTGGAGTGGAGCACAAATGATATTATAAAGGAGATAGAAGAAGAGAGCATTGGGAAGGAGTATGGTAGTATGGGTGGGGATCCCAAATTGGTAGTGAGCTTCCCAAAAGCTATGCAAATAGGTGGGAAAGGTGTAGTGGTGGCATAAGGGTAGGGAATGGGATACATTGATGATCCTAGTAAGGTGCTACTCGTGCATTTCCAAAGCACCATACCAACATAGCAACTCCTAGTTATGTCATAGTTTGACAAAGAAGGCACGTACCCATAGACAAGAAAGATGCTATCCTAGGAATTTGAGTCCCACGTGGATGAAAAATAATTTGAGGTAATTCATAGAGCACTAATGAAGGTGCCAAAAACAAAAACAATAAATCCATTGGTGAACGCTCAACAAATATCAAATGAATAGGTCTGTAACACAATTAACAAGGTTTCGGTAAAAATTGAGTCCAGACTGTTAAGGAGAAATGATAGAGTGAGATTCCTGAAGGAGGAATTGGAGAAGAAAAAGAAGGATCTCACGGAGAAGAGAAAAGACCTTAAGCAAGAGGAACCGATCAACGCTCGGTTGAGGTGTGAGTGAAGGAAGAAAAAGCTAAGGTGTGCAAAGTCTCCAAGAAGTTCAAGATGATTAAAGAATTAATTGTCTTGAAGCACCCCAATTAGCACTACCCAATTAGAAATATGAATCAACCTTGTAATGTCTGGAGGATTTGACTCACATTTTAAGAATAGAGAGGTGACCAATTGCTTTAGAATCCACAGAGGAGGCACATGTGTGCCAAGAGAAAGAAAACAAGATGAAGGTTGTTGAGATTGCGGCTTGATACACTAAGCTTCTTACGGAAGTAAAGGCCATTGTGCAAGTCACGAGAAAACAAGATGAAGGTTGTTGAGATTGCGGCTTGATACACTAAGCTTCTTACGGAAGTAAAGGCCATTGTGCAAGTCACTTTGAAAGCCGTGTATGACAACAACCGCACTAATAGGGATAGAGTGGAAAGAATCTTGGTTACCACCCATGAAACAAAACTCAAGGAGTTCTAAGAGAAAAATAAATGAAATAGAGTGGAAAGAGATAAGATCCTAGCCGAGGTGGAGAAGAATTCAAAAGCAATCCAGGACCACAGTGAGGCTCAATCAAAAGTTGGTTGAAGGAACTCTGCCCCCAGAGCACCCACAGGATGGATGACCTTGAAGGCTTAGGGAAGAAATTTGAGGGTATTTTCAACACCATGAGTGCTAAAGGGGAGGAGTTGAGTTTTGAGGAAGTGAGCACCCTAGTGGGTGACCTCTGTCAGCAAGCTAAGAACGAGGTCGACACTTGGGGAAGTTAGGGGTATAATTAGGGAAGGATTTCCCTCTCCTCCTCCAGTAATAAACAAGTTCCTCATTCTTTCATTATTTCTCCCAAATCTTCATTCCTTTATTTTTCCTTCCAACCATTGTAAGAGCCCACCATTATTTATTCTTTAAAGAGTGTTTTGAGCACGAGAGAATAGGCATAGTGTGGGGTGATGTTTGGTCTCAAAAGATTGGCCAGTACAATAAGGTGCATGGGCACATGGGACCTAGTTAAAGAAGGGAGTTAAGGGGTGAAGGCGTGCGGGCGTGCGGGGAAAGGTTCTAGCATGGTTTTTTAGAACACACGGCGTGCGTGCGCAAGGAAAGACAGGTTTTGGACTTAGCCATATTTGACATTCTAGGAAGCACATGCAAAAAGTGTGACCCTTCTATCATGCATAGTGGATAAGGTGTCAGCTTGGCAACTATAGGATCATAAAGGAAATATTCCATGCATGTGATGGAAGGTTCTAGAAGAACATCATTGCATAGAGTGGAGAGATCCTATCAAAGGAGGCATGTTCTATTGTAGGACCACTTGGATACTTGGCGAGATGATCTATTACCTCGTAAATGCATGAAGGTGAAGGTAGGAAGGTTATATAATTAGGTGTGTAGGTGGCAAAAAGGGAGATATACATGGAGTCATCCTGAGAGAGAATAGTGCATTGGAAAGAGGTGAAGCTCTACAAAAATACCATGAAGAAGTCTATGGTTGGGATTAGTGAAAATATAGGAGTGATGGCACACTTAGAGGGATGGGTCTATATTCATCTTTGTAATGTGATGAACATAGTGTAGTTCTGATGTATGACTTGGCTCTACATTGTTATATGAGGGTCTGTTATGACTTCAAGGGATGTAATGTGGTTAGTAAACATGTTAATATGAATATAAGGATCTGTTCTGAATCATATATGTGTTCATGAGTATAATCTTTATGCATTTCCTTTATGTATGAATCATTTCCATATGTTGTTGTTATTTCTCTTTTCTGGATGCAATGAGATGACAACTCATCCTAGGTTCTCAGAATGATGCATGGTTCTTTTCTATTCACTTGCACTTGAATACCTATCATAAGATGATGCATTCTCACAAGACTCACATAAAGGAGAGACTTGACACCCGCGTATGCCTCGGGTGAGTGCCCAGCACCCACTGGGTGATAGGCCGGTGTGCATGGGATTAGACTATTGGTCTAAGGGTATATAAATGACTACAATGTTATACCTTTGTGCAAACTTGCCTTGAGAATCCTCTACCCAACTTTCAATGTTTTCCAAAATTAATAAATACACCATTTGTATGTAATATCCTAGTAGATAGTTTGAAAACAGGTCTCAATAATGGAACCAAAATGTATTCTTATTATTTACACACCAGAGCTAGGTGCACCGACACTTCATTCAATAGGAATGAATGCTCACCTGAAGCGTGTGAAGATACTAGGTCACTCCTTTGTGTATAATTGTCAAGATTTTTTCATGCATAATCATAGTGATATTCAACCCAGTAAACAATCTAGAACCCTTAACCATTGCATACATTAACTTTGGAAACACATGTAATAAGGAAACATAACAGATCATACAATAACCAATATTAATTGCACCATGAAATCCCTATATTCAGACATATCAATGACCATAATCCATCCACCATGATCTATTATATAAAAAATTACATTACGAAGCTAGTTACATAACAAACATTATACCCGAGCGTTAAACCATACACGAGCATCAAACCCTAAATCAAGAATCTCATGCATAACATAAAATCTCATAACTTAGATGTGGTATATAAAACAATGGCATGCCCAAAAATAGCCAACATGTATTACATCCAAAAATATCCATAAGGAATGCATGTTTTTACATCAATCCTAATAATAGATTATCCTAAATATAGCTCTTGCGTTAATCCTATTATTAGATTGCCTTGTGCATGATCATCCTATAATCTATGCATGTTCTTTTTCCAAATTTATCTACTTTGTGTGTGTCCCAAACTAACCTGATGCTATCTAAATATATCCCTTTCTTGGACACCACTCTTCCATCATTCCTTTATTTTTACCCCATGGTTAACACAATCATATACGTCCTAGATTATCCTGCTCAGGCATAAACCCTTACGCACTATCCCATACTACTTGTGTGCACCCGTTTGCACCTACCTCACACGTGCCCTTAACATTCTACCATAGATCATACTTGGCCAATTTTCCGTGTAACAAAATGACAAGTTAGGTTAGTGTACTTACCTATTGGGGGTGGTCACCGATGCATCCATCACCTAATGGACCATACACAAAAAGATAAAAATTTCATGTGGGAAAGGGGAAATAATAAAGTCCTTTCTCACTATAGGTGACCCAAAAGTTCAAAAAAACCAATCCAATCAAGAAGAATCTCCAAGCCAAGAGTAAATATGCAATAAATCCAAGAGTTGAGTGAGTAGATGCAAGTTGGCACAAAAGAGAAAAGATAGTGGTGAGTTCCTTTATGAATTTTTATGATGCCTTATTTAAAAAGGTAATTTTGGGTATTTATATCGACACCATTTCACAGGTGAAGGCATCCACAATGGATTTAAAACATCTTTGACACAATTGCTTGTCGGTGATGGCATCCATTAGGGAGGGAAATACAAAAATATGTGTGCAATGTGTCATGAGAAACAAAGATAATGCAAGGAAGAAGTAATGTGGCCATGAGAAAGCAAGTTGTTCAAAGAATGAGGAGGAAAACAAGAAGATAAGAGGAAAAATGAAGACATAAATAGGACCAAATTTTTTTCTCTCTCCATGTATCATCCCTAACCCAATGGTTACGTGAATAACCATACCCTTATCTGGAATGATCCCCTTAAGGAACCCATTCCCATAAATAGATGCATTAGCAACCTATAACTTGAAAAGATAATTTTTAGTAACATGTATGAAAATAGAAAGCGTAAAAAAATAGGTGTATATAGGATGAATCATGAAACCCTAGGAAACAATTTACAGATCTAATTTTATGGAATGCGATAAATTAAAATTAGGTTAACATATTAAGATAAAAATATACATATGAAACCTAATGAAACTAGGGTTTGTGTTTGGAGAAAAATAGATTTGTGAAAGAGCATGTAAGGGATTGGGTTCATAAAATAGATAAAAAAATTTACAAGCAAGATCAAGTAAAATAAATCAAGAAACAATGAAATATATGAGATATAGAATGACTTATATTATATATATATATATAGGCTTGAATCTATTTTTGATTGATGAACAAGTTAGAAAGGTAGATTCTAGACTGTATTAAATTTTTTTCCGATTCTAGAAAGTGACGATCCTAGGGATAAGAGCTCCTGAAAAGTGATAGGCTCACCCAGTGCTAGTGTCTATTTAGAGTCTTGGTGTCAGGGAGTGGAGAGGAATATCTTAGAATTAGGGATTTTCCCGAGATCTTTTCACATACCTACTCCTACACTTTTTGGGAGACAAATGCAAGGGTTCAATTTTTTTAGCATCACTACTTCTTGTGTTGATTATCCTCATAATATTTGAGGAATTGGAGCTTTAAAACAAAGACATAAAGTGGCTAGGTGTTTAAAAAAAAATTAGAAACCAAAAGAGAAAATAAACCACCGAAACTTAGTTGCATTTTAAAATAACATCCATGAGAATACTTGAGGTATCTCACGGATGTACACAAAAATGGAAAATAGGTCCCACTGTTAACGCTAAAAACTATTGGTGGAGATTTGTGTGCACCCTTATGATTTAGGAATATATTTAAGTGTTTAAGGATCTATGCAACAATAATGGAATTATCTCTAAGGTTTGGGACCTTAACCATTGAGATAAACCTCCAAAATAAGGCTATCTCCTTTCCTTAAAATATCTAGATTAAGCACTACTCTAATCTAATTAAACAAACAAACTCTACAAAGTTGATAGAGGAAGAGTGCTAAAATTGGAAAAGAAATTTGATACACCAAAGTATGAAGGGAATACTCTCCCTTAGATCAATGAAAAAGAGGATGAACACAAAGGTGAACGAGGGGCATATATGATCATGATCCACACTTTGTGTTAAAAGTCCTCAATCCTCAATGTAAAAGATGTAATGGAATAGAATTATGCTATTATAACTCATACCCATCATTTAATAACAATAATTAATGGTAAGATGTAATAATACAAGCCAAAGGATAGATATTAATCACAATCAACTATATATTATTGCTTGAGGAATACACAATATCTCATATTCATTATGAAGGTATTTAATGCATTGTACAATTAAAATACAAAGGTCTACACGGACTCATAACTCTCACAAACTAATCGGTAGTGTTTCTTTACATTCGAGAGATGATAGTTTAAGTTATGAAACTCATTACATGTATAGAAGGAGAAGAGAGGATAAAGGATTTGAATATGTCATAGAAATTATCAACTCATTTAAACCTTCCAAAATACCCCAAAATAAGACCATAAGGTAATTCCATAAACTAATGATGATTCACACCCATGAGGTGTCTTCGTTTGCAAAAGAAAACTCTAAGATTTTTCTACATGGATAAGCTCTAGCTTAGATCAAAACCTTTCTATGAAATCAAGGGAGATAGATGAAGAGTGGGCTACCAAATGTCCATTTCTGTTCATAATCATTATTTGACGATAAATCATTTCTTGTTACACATACCATTCAACCCAGTTTCATGGGGAAGGGATGAGAATATACCATCCAACAAACATCATGAGATAAAAATAATAAAATAAAAGCATTTGTAATCTGAATACGACATCATGCAATTAAGAAAGAAACCCAAAAATATATCATTAAAATATCCCAAGTATCTCTATCATTCTCCTCAAAAGGGATATTTTAGTGAAGCCCCTTGAAAAATCACTTATAATGAGATTGGTCTCATATCAAATGAAGCTCTAGATCAAAAGATGTGGTATTTTAAATATTCTCAACGAAAAAGTGAAAATCATTTGTTCCACAAAGTTTTCAACCTAATTGTTACCTTTGTTATGTGGGGTATAAATGTTTTGCATGACCTCTTTGTTACAAAAAAATTAGTATTTTCTCATCTCACGATTCATCACTACTTCATCCCCCAAGTTTCTTCTTGACTTTTGCCTTGATATGTGAACAATTGTTAACTCGATAACTCCTTTGACTACTTGTGGCATTTTATTCTTGTCCCATAGAATACATTACATTTTGTAGATTCTAAATTTGTTTCATGTATTTTCCTCATGTTGTGAATATCTCCTATTCTCTATTATTACATTTTTGTATGACTAGTTTTCTGTGAACCTTTCTAGCACTTCAACACCTTACATCACTTCCCGCAATGTCGCATAGCCTTGTTTTGTGGCGTATGTCTCCACAAATTTTCTCCTTCATTACACATACTTGAAAACCCATGAAACAATACACTTTCTTCATTATATGGAGCACTGAGTTCTTTACCTTTCCATGGAACACTAAGGTTTTAATTTCCTAGAACACTATTTATGACTTCTGCATATTTCCTTTTATCATGCTTTAACTTTCTTTCTCTTGCTTCTTGGTTTAGCGCAACAATTTTTCCATTTTTTATGGATTTTCCTCTGTGGACTTTACTTTTTTTGCTTATATTTTGTAAACTTCATGAAACACAAATATTTTCCTAGTCAACAAAGAAATATTTTTACTCAAACCTGTGGAACAAAATTTTTTGCAAACTTTGTAGAACACTGAAGATTTAACTTCTACAGAAGACTAACCTTTCCAACCCATGAAAGACTAAATTTTCCAACCCACTTAACATTGAGTTTTTTGAACCTGATTCTTTTCAAACAAATATTGCCTAAGTCCTTGGCCATTTCAAACTATGAAACCTTGGATGTGATCCATGCAATTAATTTGAAAAATATTTGAGACACTAAGGTACACAAGTATTCATTTTATAACTAGTGTCCTAAAAATAAGTAGGGTGTTTATTTTGGCAACAAATACTTAAAATATTATCCTACAAGGAAAGAAAACAACAAATAAATAAGAACTAATTATATAAATATAACACTCTTCATCATGTTCCTCATTTTCTCCCCTCCTCTATGACATTGTAAAAAAATTGTATTTTTTTCTACCCTATTCCTATCGGCATGTCCATTGCAACTCTAGTTTTGATTTCTAGAGCCTAGTTGTGTAAGTTTCTCATCACTAAAATATCAAAAGTCAATTGATGGAATATATTTCCAATGTTTTCCTCATATATGTACATTAGAATCAACTTTCAACTAAGATTTTTAATCAATTTTTTATAAATTTTGAATTAGGAGAAAATTAAATTGTTTGTTTTGTATGAAAACTAATATATTTTTATAAATATAATTATGCATGTTGGATTAAGGGTGTTCACATGACTAGTGTATACACCTAAATTTTAACGCTTTATATTTTCATATCTGTTACTAACAATTCTCTTTTCAAGTTGAAGGTCACTAATTCATCTATATATGGAATGGGTGTTTTAAGTGCATCATTCCATGATAGGGGTATGGTTATTCACCTTACCATTGGGTTAGGAATCATACATGGAGAGAGCAACTTTCAGTCCCATTTATGTATTTATTTTACTCATATTCCTCTTATTTTTCTTCACATTATTTTGGCATTTGGATTACTCATGACCCCTCACTTATTATTCCTTCATGATCTATGCTTCTCATGACACCTTGCACATTCCCTTTCGTATTTTCCTCCCTTACTGACACCATCACCCACAGCAATTGCGTCAATGCAAATTAAAAACCCCTGCCAATGCCTTCATGCGTGAGTGATGGCTTCGTATAAATACCCCAACTCTCATTTGCACATCATAAGCTTTGAAATTTTCAGAAAGGAAATCACAATTATCTTTTCTCTCTTGTGCTAAATTGCACCTTCTTGTTTAGCTTTTGGATTTCTTACATCTTGACTTATGGCTTGGATATTCTTCTTGTTTGGACATGTTTTCTTGCACTTCTAGGTAAACTATAGTGTTTTAGGACTGGATTTTTCCCCTTCTCCACTTGAATTTCTCTCTCTCTCTTAGTGTATGGTCCTTTGGGAGATAGATGCATTAGCTACCACCCCCAACAGTAATTTCTCTAACCCACTTTTTCATTTTGTAAAGAGTAGTTTCCTACATTCGATGCATACATTATGTTAGCTTAGTAATTTATGGACATGCTAGGTTAGCATATTGTATTTCAGTTTTCTATTTCATGTTATATGTTTTCCTTAGGTTAGCATAAAATTTGTGTGTTCATCTTGTTCATTAATACCCCACATAGTGTTGATAGCTCTATAGGGTTCCTTCATATTCTTTAACCTAAGGCCTTGGAAACCTTAGTTTTTCCTAGTGTAATGGTTACTTACCTTGGGGTATGAAATCACAGTGGTCTATGTACCCCCTTTAAGTTTATCCATTTGTGTGTCAGTCTTGGTGTGTACTTTAATTGTTGCCTCGAATACCATGGTGGAACGTATGATAAGAGTTTATGATGTATAGACACATTTTTTCCCATCATACATCCTTTGTGAACCTAATGTGAATCTTATTTTTCCCTTCTGATTGATCATGGCTTGTTAAAATAACCCATTTTCATTTTTCTCTTGTTTAAAATCTTTAAAAACTATAAAACCATAAAAATTAATTTTCCCATACACCATCGGCCCTCGTATTATTTTTATGCAGGATCAATCTTGTTTGTCTTGTCCAATCTTCATCATAGATTCCTTCAACCCCTATGAGACACTTTTTGCAGGGCCAATTGTGTCGGCACCCATTTTTCTCGAGATTCTTCTAGGTCAAATCAGCACTCCATCATGGAGTATCATGGCTTAGGGCTCACCAATTCGGTGACTAGTCATTTTCAAAAATTATTCACCCAGAATCTTGCTTTCCTTTTAATTCAAATTGTTGTGTGGGAGGAGCTAATAGGAAAAAGTATAATACTTGCAACAATAATATCTCAAGTGAGGAAGAAGAAGAGATTTAGATTAAGGACATATTTGATCTTCCACCTGAAATCCAAAAATTCCTTGATAAGTTTCTTCAATACAAGGGGAACTGAGTCGATAATTAATCAACACCTCATTAAATTTATCTCCAAGAAGATTGACGATAGGGTGAATAATGGAAAGAATACTATGGCTAGATCATTTGGGACTTCCTCTAGCTCTTATCCTACTAATCCTATTGTACATCTCATAGAAAATATTAGTCAAAGAACAAACCGCCACAACGACCGAAATCCTTCAAATGTGAACCAATATAGCCCAAATAGTTAACCATCCTAACTCAAGATTTGGGGTAAAAATCCCTTGCCTTACCCAATGGACCTAATGGGGCACCTATTTCCCACCTTCCATTCACAAAAATTCTTAAGGAAATCCAACAAGCGCTGCTAACACCTTACATTGCTAGTATGAATATTAGAGGTATTTCCCCTTCTATTTCATATGATGGGTCAACTGATCCTACTTTACACATTAAGGCCTTTAGAAATCTTTATAAAGAATGGATCAAATTCAATTATTATGTGCCACCGAGATATTAGATAAGAATCTTAATGGAGATGCTTTGGATTTGTATCACACTTTACCCCTAAATCCATAGTGAAGCTAGAATATCTAGTAACGACATTAGTCAATGAATTCCAATACCATGATTTACCTGAAAATAACATCAATGCCTTCATCAATTGCAAAAACATGAGAATGAATCAGTTCAAGTATCCATCAAGCACTTCAAAACCTTAACTACAAAGGAAAAAATAAATATGTTGAATGATAACCTCTCCCAACTCTTTCTTTTAGCCCTAGAACCTTTCCTTGAGTATAAGGTTAGGTATTTTTCTCTTGCTTCCTTGGATGAGGCTTTCGAACAAGCAAAAATACAAAATTACCTCATGAATTAATTTGGGAAGGATCCTCTTAAGACTCAAGCAACTAAATAAATACAAATCCTTTAAAAATCAAAGAACAAGAATTTCATGGACAACGAGGTCTCGAGATACCCTTCCTCTTATGGTTTCTGCAAATAGGAATGTCTTTTCCATTGATAAAAAAACTAATAACCATAAGAATCAACCTACTTATTATCAACCATTAACTAAGGATGAGTTGAGAAATTTTATGCCTAAACCATGTAGTGAAATCATTGATCCTTTTCAACCTATTCCAAAATGACATGATGAGAAAAAAATAGATTGGTGGCATGTCAATTGGGGTTATTCTCATGAGAATTTTCATGCACTTCTCAAGGCTACCACCACATTCTTTTTAGGCCCTCAATTTGACCATGAGGCTATCTCTAGAGAGAATTTTAATGAAATAGTTAAGGATTGTGATGCTCAAAGACAAAAGGATCATCATAATGCCCTTAATCAAGATAATGAAGAACTTAAAGTTTTCTCTAACCCTATGCCAAATCATAGTTTTGGAAAAATCTCTAAGAAATCGAAAAATGTCGTAACAAACATGGTTGATCCTAACTAACCCATTGAGAACACAAGTGGCCATAAATGATGTGAGGTGTGTGATTCCATATATAGAACCCGAATACCCTCCATCAATTCAACCTCATAATCATAAAGTCATTTACCCCATTGTGTTCCAAAATAAGACTCCTAAATCAAAACTTCCATCTTCTACGAGACATCATCACTGTGGTAGAAACTTCTATAGGGCTGAAGGTGTCTAAGACTATTTCTCTAACCACGATGCCTTCGGTTGGGCCAATGGTATCAAGCATAAGTAAAAATATATTTATGGAGTTTTTCTAATCACTCCTCTTTACGATCCTATTTTTAGGATTCCAAGCACTCTCACCTACTAGTTAGTCCAACCATGACAAGTAGGATCCTTTTGAAGAAATTTCTCAAATTCTTGGTCCAATTCCCTTTTTATATCTCATGCGTACGTCACCTCATCATCATGAGCGTATTAATACTACGTTGTTTGATATGAACATACCTTTCCCTCCTACTTTGGGGAAGCCTCCTACGCTGCATGGTTCAAAAGAAAGTATCTCGACGCGTCGGTGTGAGGAACTCTCTATTTGTACTGCACCAAACCACTAATGTCCAAACCTACATCCGCTTTCTTGTAGAAGCCCTTGATTCCGCAGCATTTAACTCTTGTTCTAAGAAGATGATCCTCCACTCTTTATTTCTGTATAAATTGGTCAAAACATAGTCAATCGTTCTCTCACTGATGAGGTTTTTGGAACTTTTGTGGCCTTTTTATACTTTATTAAATCTCTAGGATACTCAATAGAAAATATCAAGACCATGCATACTACTTGTCAAGGGTATGATCATCAAAAATGAACCCCATGGATTTTATTTGGCTGCCTATCACTATCCCTCTAAGGAAAGTGTGTGTGAGGGTCATGGTCTTCAAATTTTATTTATCTTACAACGTCCTCCTTGGTTGACCTTAGACCCACCACATACATGTAGTCACCTCTTCATCATATCAAAGTGTTAAGTTTGCACATCAAAGGGAAATCTACAAAATCCAAGGTGACCCAAATCCCTAAAATTATGATACTCTCTAATAAAAGGGGACGTATAAATTCCCAACCCTTTAAGATCTATCTCCAATCCCATTCCATGAATATCAAAATTTTAATTACCTTATTGAGTCTATTCGCAGTAATGGAGGTCATCCAAAGTTGGTTGGGTGCATGCCTCCCAATCTCTTAGATTCCAAAGATAATGAACTTGATGAGATTATTGTTAGATTCAATACCTCGATATACCGATCCTTTCATCTCGCAACTTCCTCCTAACTTTCAACCTCGTAAAATTATCCATCTATTCCCATTAATATTTCTCACACACCTCAACCTCCACCCAAACAAAAGGTTCAAATTGAAACCAAAATTTATTCTTGCATGATAGACACCTCTACCATGACTATGATGATGGTTATGCTCTAGATGATCCCCATTTGGCTAGTTACACCCAAATTCATAATAAATGAGTCCAACATTACCGAGTACCCTCCGAAACACACTCACTTGTGATGTGAATGCCATTCTTGTATAAGAATATTCCTCACATCTCGGCCAAGTTTTGGGCCCCTAAAAATTAACTAAGCACCTAAGGTACAAAGCCTTTTGGTTCACGAAACATGGTGGAAAGGTACACACAAAAGTTGTCCTTAGAGAGGCATGAAGTATCACACCAGGGAAATATGGAGTAAGGATTTAGTGAGTTTTGGATAATAGGAAAAAAAGACACATATAGGGAGCGAACAAAAAAGTGACCAAATACATATGTGGATAATATATAGAGACTTGTGATTCAAGAAAAGGATATTTCAGGGCATCATTATGGTTATCATGAGAGGATAAGGAGTCAAGGTTATTAAGGATTAGATGACACATGCATGCTAAAGACACTCGATTGAGGGAAACACATGGCAACATCTGGCATATTCCTAGGTAGTGGTAGAGAAATCATAAGAAGATTCTTACAAGCTTTCGTAGATGATGATGGATGGTTAGGAGAATATTCCTTCTTATGCTTGATATAGAGGGTCTTTCTAGAGAAGGATATGGATAGATAGAGAGAGAGATAGGAAGTGAGGGTATGTGTGACATGAAATGGCGAGCTCCATGATGTAAAGAAAGCTCTTCTAGTATGAACATAAAAATAATAGAACCCTCTTAATGCAATCTTGGCTACCATATTTTGGCTTATAAATATAATGAAGTAATTCAGTAACACTCGGGTAATGGATCTTGATCTGTGTATTTTTCCTTTGTGTTCATGTGTGTATTAAAAATTTTCTTAATGATGCTCATGGGTCAACTTTACTTTCCTTTAGTTGATTAAGTTAATCCATGTTTATAATGCATTTAGGTTAGGAGTTAGTGTTTACATCTTGAACTCCATAAATGAATGCACTTGTTTTTGGTTATATCACATCCTCATGTTAAGAAGTAATGTTATCATGAGGATCACATAAATGGGGACTCGGTGCCTCTGCATGCCTTAGGTGAGCTTCCGGACTAAAACTAGATGATATTCGGGGTGTTTGAGATTGGTTATTGAAATAGGCAATGTCAATAGAGACTAGATTTTGGTTTCATTGTCGGTACCTATTTTCAAAGTTGTTGTGAGAATGATGCATGATGACAAATTTCTTGACCTTAGAAAATGTCGAAGCATGGCTTACAAGTATGGAGGATGAGTTTTCTCGAGATTTAGTACTAGACCTGAGTTTGATGCACGTAAATGGGTAGAAGAACATTTATATCATGAGCTGTATGAGACCTTCTTTTGTTGTTTTCTAGTGGAGTTGTATGAATGGCTTTGGTGTATGCATCTAGATCAAGTTGGTACTATATATCTCGCACATGGACCCAAGATGAGTATTAGAGGTTGCGGGATGCTGATCCGGCTTAGACACATGCTATTGATCATTAGTGGAGTAGAGTTTTGACAAGTTATGCCATGAAGTATGTAATTTCTACATATTCGTGTTGAAAGATTACGAGTTTGAGTTTTTGAGAGATCCAAAAGGATCGTTCTTGCATGATATACCCTTAGCTATAAATATCTTGATCATTACATTGAGTTTGGAAGCATTTCCTATGGTCGGCTAAGCTTCTTCTGAGCACTAGGTAAGGAAGATGGGGTGGAGGAAGATAGAAAACCTTGTAGTTGAAAAGGAAAGGGAAGAGATACGACTCAAGTATAATGAAGCTCGTGAGAGGGAGTTAGATAAACAACACAAAGTTGTAGGAGTGATGGATTTATGGAGGTAGATGTTGTGGGAAGGAATTGAGGTTCATGCAGAGGATGTGGAGCTTGAGTAGTCTGTGCTACCCCATCTTGGAAATCACAAAAGAGAACCCCCTTAGCTCTTAGAGAAGGCTCATCATATGAAAGAATGAGAATATTTTTTGGCGTGCATCTGAATCCACCTAGTGACCAACCCATGGTGCTTAGCTTTCTAAATCCAGAGATAAGTATTACTAACCCAGTTTGTATTGGTGGAAGTAACCGATCAACACCAAGGAGGTATAAATTTTCATTTGGAACATCTATGGCTACACAATCATTTCCTCTATTTGGAGGTATATTTTTTAGAATGCAATTTGGGAAAAGTACAGTACAAAAATATTGGGAATCACATCTAAAAGTGATGCAAGACACACATCTTGTAGTGGTGTAATATCACATAATGTTGGCATGCGCTTCAACTCAACAAATGATCGGGACACAGGCATGACCACTTCAGGACCTTTACCAACTACGAGAGGTGAATCTGTGGAATAGGAACTAGTGGACCTGGTGGACTGGCGGATCGGGTGGATCAAGAGGGATAGGCACTGGTGGATCTAGTGGATCTAGTGGTGGAGGAAACACCGAGAGAAATTAACATTTAAGATCGGGTGGAAAAGGACCTCAACCACCTAGACAAGTATTTTTGAAATGTCTTTGCATCTACTAGACTACAAAGGTGTTGAGGATGTTGTAGAGCATGTACAAAAATGTGAGCTGCTATGGTGCGTGAAGGGGATCACTACCTTGGAGCAATGAAGGAAATGAGTTTGCAATAACATTATAGGGATGTGCACATAGTTGGTGCGAAAGTATGACCCCCACCAGATAGTGGTAGATTATAATGTGTTGTTTAATGCCTTCTTAGCTGAGTTTTATATTCCTTAGTTTGAATAGAAGAACATTAGCACACTGAAGGAAATTCATCAAGGTATGGCAGAAAGTGTGCAAGAGTATGATGTATTTTTTAAGATTCTCTTATCAAAATAGTCTTATGACATTCATCCTTCTCAGAATGCTCAGTGGTTTTTTGGATGACTAATAACACATTTTAGGAGGGTTCTTTTGCACAAGAATTTCACAGACCTGCATGAGACCTTGGAGACTACCCTACGCATTGAGGCTATAAGAAGCATAAATACTGGTGTTAGCCCTTTTCTTGAAGCTCGGATTGCTGAAATAGTAAAGCAGTTGGAGAATTTAATTGCAAACTCAGTGCATGAGAATCGTAATGGCCTATAGTGCATGGATTGTAAGGTAGAGGGAATACAAAAGATATTTTTCCTCAAATATTCGTACACACCATGACAATATACTATAATATTTAACATGGAGATCATGATGCAAGTAGATGTCCACTACCGCAACACACGATCCATAAGAATGTGTCATGTTATTGCAAGATTTATACCTCCACTACTCATGACACCAAGAATTATGGATTGATTGACCGGATACATGATGCCAAAGTGATATTGGTGTGTGACAGACTAGCATTGAAAACAATTATAAGGATGATGGTCATCACTATGAAGGGAGTGTAGATGGGGAGCCCATGAAAGAAGATTCCATGGAGTATTTGAGGTTGAGGTAATCATGGAGGTGGAAGGAGTGAGTTCCCACATGGAAATTATTACAACTATGGGTCTATGGAGCACTATAAGCACAAATTCCCTAATCTGTTATAATGCTCTTGGTGTGGAAAGAAGCATAAGTATGAGGAGTTCCTAGAGTTATTTGAACACATGAGCCAACAACAATGGAAGGATAAAGTAATAGGAATGGTGAGCGTGAAAATGTCGACTCACTGAATGGATGCCAAGGGTAACGCGCCAACTTAAGTTAGAACTTGTCTGGGTGGAAATGTGAGCCGAGGCTACACACACCAGTGGAAACACCAAAACAAAGGCCGTTGGTTACTAGAGAAGAGGTGGTGCACGAGAAGTATCTAGACCCTACTCATTAGAAAGAGGTTTATCAAGAGACCATGGATGTAATTTAGAGCCTACAAGGAGAGATCTAGTGCCTAAAGGAGAAGTCACAATAGTTAGAGGTCAACATAAGCAAGAAAACAAAGGCGTCGGGATGATTATAATCCAGTGCATGGTCAAAGATCGGTGGATGTCCAAGATAGCACTAGGACACCGAGGCATTGACAATTAAGATTACTATAGGAGCTGAAGCGGTGCACACAAGAGAGGCATTACACCAAAAGTCTATGATCACCAAGGAGGAGGTTTTACATACAAGGTACCCATATCTTGCTCATCAGAAGAAAGTTTACCAGATACCATAGACGTGCTAAGCAATCTTCGAGGGTGAGATATAGTACTTAAAGGAGCGAAGAAAGCATCAGAGACAGTCCAAACTGATATCGATGATTTAAGAGAAGTGTGTAAAATGTTGCACCAGGAGAACATCATTCCACTATTAGGAATTTGGTTAAAAGGGAAAACTCTACGTGCAAGTATTGAGACCAGACGACATATCCCGCATGTGAATATTCCCCCGATAGCATTGACTATGACAATGAAATTACTATGAATGTTGTTGTTGATGGATGGTTACTGAGAAACATAATGATTGATACATGTGCGGAAGTAAATATGATTACATTAGATGCATGGGTACAAATGGGGAGGCCTCTATTGTATCCATCATCTAATGTGTTGTTTATGGAAAATAGGACTAAGGCCACTCCCATAGGAGTTTTTAAGGATGCATCTATAACCATATAAGGGGCCAAATTCATTGGGGACTTTGAGGTATTATCACTTGCAGAAACAAATAGTTTTCTAGCCTTTCTTGGACGCCCTTGGTGTTATGCAAATAATGTTGATTTGAGATTCAATAAGGGGTATATCAGCTTTGAGAACAAAGAGGAAAGGGTTGTGATACCTTTGAAAGATGGGAATTATACACCATATGTTGAGCCTCTAAGTCGGAGGACTTAAACAGAATCTATGTATGTGCTATTCAGGACCTAGAGGTCAATGAGCCATCAAAGGAAGGAATCCTCATGGGGAGGATTCTCATTCTATTAGTGATACTACGAGTATTGCTTGTGAAAATTGGGATCATGGTACATATGAACTAGTAGGGCGCAAAGTAAGAAGTGCGATTATGCATAAGAATGGACTTCGTTCCATTTGACGGGTAGGTAGCGTAGTGCTTTGGTATATAGGAGTAGAAGATCTTCATGTATTCTTACAAGTCATTAAGGCACAAAGGATAGACCAGTCGAGAAGATAAATGTTAGTATATACCTTGTGTGGGATACCAACGTCTTTGGTGGATAGTCCATAGAGATAATCTTATAGAATGGGAGGAGATTGGAGTTGCCCTATCTACTAGGTTTTTAAGGAGCAATGCACCTATGCAGATCTACATTTATAATGGTGATCAACCTATCCAACATCACATTCAGCAGTGTGAGAGACTCTAGATAGTGGGAGAGGAAGCATTACTACCTTCACTATGGGTGCATAGATTATACTCTACTTTACAAGGATATGCTCGTGCCTGGTATGCATACGCAGAACTACATTGAGAGACTGGAAATTGGAAAAATTTAATTACAAGAATGCTCCAGACCTTTGACTACTTCTCGACTAAACCTCCAGTAGAAGAAGCATTAAATTTTGTCAAGCGCTTAACTATGGGAGATAGTGCAAAGGTAAAAGAGCATATTCATAAATTATTTGGTGAGACAGAGTCCGAAGCATATTTTGAAAAGGAAGAAGAAATGGACTCCATACTACTTCAATGCACTTTCCTTGAGAAAGAGAAAGGAAAGATGGTTTACATTGTGGATGATGAGGAAGTTGAGAACCTATATATTAAACATTCACAAGGGGTGTGCGAGGTCTTGGATAGTGCAGAAAAGGATACATACGCCTATCACAAACCCATGAAGAAAAAGAAGGTGAATATAGGTTCAGAGGATGAGCCAAAGGAGGTCATAATTAGAGACTATTGGTCAGAATTGGAAGTGGAAAAGATCATTGAGTTACTTAGGGATTATCAAGACTTATTCCCTCAAGGGTATCATGAACTTAAAGGCATGCATGAATCACTTGGGGAAATGAAGATAAATCTTAAGGACGGTGCACGCCCAATTAGAAAGAGGCCTTACAGAATGAACCCCAATTTGCGTGAAAAGGTCAAAGAAGAGATTGATAACATGTTGAAATATGGAATTATTAAGCCCCTTGATGAGTCAAAATGGGTTAGTCCAATGGTGATTAGTATCAAGAAGGATGGATGAATCAAAATATGTGTGGACTACAGGGAGCTAAATGCTGCATGTGTAACAAATCCATTCCCTACGTCATTTACTGAGGAAATACTAGAAGTAGTTGTAGGGCATGAGATATATTCCTTCACAGATGGGTTTTTGGGTATCATCAGGTTAGGATTTCTCAAGAGGATCAAGAAAAGACAACTTTTACTACTGAATGGGGTAGTTTTTCCTATACTGTGATGCCTTTTGGATTGAAAAATGCACATGTTGTACTCTCTCGCATCGTTGTTCAGGCATTCAAATATTTTATTCACAACTTCTTACAGGTCTAACTCAATGATTGGACAGTATATGAGCTTTTTAAGGATCACTATGACAATCTATGCTTAATGTTTGAATGGTGCAAACAATTGAGTATATCTTTGAACATTAAGAAGTGCATATTTGCTACACCTTTTAGAATACTTGTTGGGACACATAATCTGCAAGGAAGGCTTACTTTTTGATCTAGCTAAGGTTGCGGTCATTTTAGGGTTGGAAGTAATTACCAAATCAGAGTGAGGTGAATGGATTTTTTAGGTCACACAGGATATTATAGAAAATTCATAAAGGGATATGCAATTATTTCCACACCTTTAGAGGATTTAATGAAAGGAAAAGGTACATTCTATTGGGGAGAATCACAACAGCACACATTTGAAACATTGAAAGAGAAACTTAGTACCGCACCTATCCTAAATTTTCCTTCATGGGAAAAACCATTTCATGTACACATCAATGCTTCTAGCATGGCTATTAGCACAATATTAGCTCAACCTAAAGAAGGTATTGTCGATCATCCTATCTGCTTTGCTAGTAGGAAGCTGACTCCTGCTGAATAGAATTATACAACTACAGAGTGTGAAGCCTTGTCAATGATCTATGCATTGCATAAGTTTTGACAATATTTTCTAGCTACACCATTTGTATTCTATACAAATCACATGGCATTGAAATACTTGGTAAAATATCCCATCTTACAGGCATGCATATGCATATGGGTACTCTTATTTCAATATTTTGACTTCATAATTGTGGTGAAGCCAGGGAAAAGTAACTCTAGACCAAACCACTTGTCTAGAATTAACTCAGGAGAGGAAGCACAGAAAATTGAAGAAACCATGCTAGATGCACAGTTATATAGGTTACAATGCACACCATCAGAATTAGAAGACATTGTTGTCTTTCTATGGACTGGTGTGGCACTAGAAGGAATGAAGGCATTAGAAAAGAAACAACTTGCTATACACGTGACACCGTTTATGTTAATTAGTGGTGACCTCTACAAGTTAGGCAGAGATGAAGTATTATGCCGTTGTGTATTAGAGCATGAGTGCAATGATATTATGGAAGAATCCCATGGTGGTATTGTAGGAGGTCACTATGCAGGTGATGTAACTACCTGAAAAATCCTACTTGTTGGATTATGGTGGGAGACATTGTATAAATACATAAAGAATATTGTAAGGTGTGTGATCATTGTCAGTGCCTAGGAAAACTAGGGCAAAGAGATGAGATGCCTTTGAGACCAATTACTAGTGCCAAACCATTTAAGAAATGGGCCATCAACTTTATAGGACCTATTTCACCAGCCACATGTAGGACTGGATCATGCTATATCATTACTTACACAGATTATCTCACATGATGGGCAGAAACAACACCTATGAAGGACTATATAGTAGCTACAACAGCTAGGTTTCTATGGGAGAATGTTCTTACAAGATATGGATGTCCTTTAAGTTTGACAAGTGATAGGGGTACACACTTTTTAAATGAAACCATAAGGATCCTATTAGATGAGTTTATGGTTGCCCACCATAAGACTACACCTTACCACCCTCAGAAAATGGAACTACTAAGGCTTTTAACAAGATTTTGAGCCAAACATTGAAAAAAACTTTTGATGTTGGAAGAAAGGATTAGGATGATAAAGTGTCAGCTATTCTTTGGGCATATAGAACAACTTACAAGAGATTGAACAAAGCCACACCATTTTAGTTGGTGTTTGGCGCAAAATCCATTCTCCCTATAGAATTTATGTTACCTTCTTTGTGCATTATGCACACTAGAGGTCTAGATAATGAGCATGATTTAGAAGAGCATATTGAGAATATGATTCAAATGGATGAGCGGCGATCCATAGCATGATGGAGTTAAAAGCAAGAAAAGGCCAAATAGAAAGCATGGCATGATAGAAACATAAGGGATAAGAAGTTTGCGAGTTGGGAAAATGGTACTTCTTTATGACTCAAAGTGCATTGGTTGGGGCCATATGTCATCAATTACATACTTGAATCAATTTCTTTCCAGCTTAGAATTACTTGATGTAACATGGCTACCTGGTTACTTTAACAGGAATAGGTTGAAGCCCTACTATAAATAAGTCTTCTCGGTGTTTGTAATAAGGTAGTATTGCCATTTAGATTAGGTTTCCATTATGTATTTCCTTCATTGTCGTTATGATTTGTCAATTTAGTTGGTGTTCTTATGTGATAAGTGTGCTTACGGGCATGAAGCTAATTACTATGTGAAGAATGTTTATGCGCAGAGGACTGCACATAATTTTAGTGTGGGGTGGTTGTTGATATCTAGGTACAAGATTATGGCAATTGAAAGGTGAAAGGAATAATTTGCTATGGGTGCTTTAATTTAAAGAAGTTTTCTTCTCAAAAGTGACCAAGGATGGAGATGAATGAAAGGACAAGTATAACGTGAGGTAAGGAGAGGCCATGATAACTACCAGGGAAGATATAGTGATTTAGTACTCAAAGCGCAAGGGCACGTGTTGTAGAGAAGTCTGTGACTAGAGGGTAGGAAGGCATGCTAGAAGGTTATAACCGAGGCAAAAATATGTATCGTGTGGAATGAATGAATTTGGTCAATGAATGAGAGGATATTTGGTTGGTGAAGGAGCAATAAATGCATCAAAATTTGAAAAAAATTATATAAGGATGGGATGCGAATTCATTTTTTATATACAACTAAGAGTATTTGAGGAAAGAGATAAGTGCCAAGAGCCGAGTGATCGGTTAAGGTGTAAAGGGTTTGAAAACAAGCATGACAAACAGATCTGTGTGAAAAGAGGCTTCCATCCTTGGTGGTGAAGGGTTTGAGTGAAGAAAGGTGACAGAGAAGACTTAGGGCACAAATTTTCCACCTAGGGCATGATTGAATCAAGATATGTTTTGATTAGCAAATTGCAGAGTTAAAGAAGAGACAATTACAAGGTAAAAATGGCACCAAAGAAGGTATTTATAGCAGGAGAAAAAGGAAAGAAGAAGTTGGTTGTCGAGGAGGAAGAGATGGCACCCGAAAGTGATTTTTCAAAAATGCAATATCCAAAAGGAGTCATCATTGGCCAGGAATGGGATTCACCCATCAGAAAGAGAAAAGTAAGTGAATATAATCACAAGACCGTGGAGAATAATAAGGAGCTCGATTCCATTCTCACTACTAGGACAAACAAACGTGTGGCAAATGATATGTTGGTTTATGATGATGTAGGATAGAAGTACTTAAGATAATTTGGGTCTACCAATTATATGAGCTTCCATATTTTAGGAATTATAAGCCCTTGTAATAGTGGCTCATGAGTAGAGTACATGAGGACTTCTTCTACTTTGTAGGGCATATAGTTAGAATCTCATCTCGTACTTATCTCAGCGGTGGTAGGTTTGAATGCCACAAAAGAGGATATAAATAATGATATCATAGATAGAGTCACGATCTTAAAGACCAGACAAGATTTGGGGTACTTGAAGGGTTTGCATGATATGGATATAGAAAAATTGAAGAACTGTCTGGTTATGTGAGTAGCAGCACACCTTGTTACAAAGTTGAACGACTAGGAGTGGTGGTCACGAGTAAATACTATGTGGTTACATGTTGCACGCAAGATGTCGAAGGATAAATCTACATTATTGCAAGCTACATTGCAAATCAAATAGTCGAGGAAGCGCATATGAGAGAGAAGATCAACTTTGTGGTTATTCTAATATCATTGGTATTCATGGAAATTGGAGTACTAGATGGGCCAAGGAAAAGGTATAGGAATACCCCGTGGAGAATAAGTCACTAGCTAAAAGGTTCAACAAGTACCTATGTAAAGAGTCCATGATAGATCATGTCAAGTAAAGGGCAGAGAAATGGTATGACAAGCTCTGCGTGGCATTTGGAGAAGAGTGGCGCATCCCAAAGGACCTACCATCGGTAGTGGGGAAACAAGTTCGAGTTTGATGTATATCAAAATTTCTACATCGTGCACTTCCTAATGAGAGATAGACTTATTGGCTTGAAGTTTGTTTCGAGGTATTAAATATCAAGCCAATAAGTCTAGTGTAGTAGATATAGGGGCAACATTAGAGTATCTTCACTGGTGAAGCTTAAGATAGAGAACAATAAGTTTGTGGAGAATGAATTCATGCTCCTGTGGCCACCAAGGGTAAGCGTCTAATGGAAAACATACCGATGCAAAGTCCCTCGAAACTATGGAAGTACAGGATGAAGAATAGGAGTGTGAAGATAGTGGAGGCTTGGAGCATAGAAGAAAGCAACCATATAACAGAGAAGAGTCACAACGTGTGACCACTCCACCTCAAGGACAGGATGAAGAGGAAGATATAGAGGTTGAATAGGGGAGCACATATTTAAGAAAGTATTCAAAAACACAAGAACTTAAGGTGGAACCCCACAAATGGTAAGGAAATCACCTCATCTCTCTCCACATAAGGAGATCACTAAGCCAAAGAGGAGAAGAAAGTTAAATTTGGATGAATAAGCGGATGAATCAGGGGAGAGCAAGCATGTATCTCCTACCCCACATGAGCAATAAGACAAGCCATAGAACGACGAAGAGAAAAATGATGAAGAGATGTAGGATGGAGAAGAACGAGAGAAGGAAACCTCTGGATCCACACATGTGACTATTCAAGGTGTAATGAGATAGGATCTTAACCTTAAAGCTATAGTTCCTAAGGGTCTTAGATTGAAGAGGATGAGTGGGGAAAACAGTGCACCAATCATGGGCTATGGAGAGGACACCGAAAAAATCATCCACGTATGTTTCCAAAACACTGTAGAACAAAAGGATTTATTTGGCTGGGAATTGATGGATGGGGATATGGAAACCATTCACACTAGAAAGAAACTCTCATGGTCAATGCATACCCACATGGATGATCTTAACTTTTATGTATGTGAAGATTCATACATGTCGAGATGGCTGAAGAAGGCACCCCAAGCTAGACATATGATAGTAAAGCCTACTATCATGTCAAATGAGCAAGTCAACAATGCATTGGTGAAGGTTTCTACTGAAGTTGCTAGAAGAAACATGGAAAATCTGCAACGATAAGAGCATTGCATGAGGATCTAAAGACAAAGGATGTAGAGATAGCATGCCTAACACAAGAGAGGGACTTAGTGCGAAGAAGAATGAAGTATTTATCAGCATCACAGAGGAGATTGGAGACAATGTCATAAGAGCTAGGCCACACTTGGAGACCAAGGTACCACAGGCATTTCCCTCAGCGATACATTATGTAGGAAATTTGGTGGACCTGGTACTTAATGATGAACCTTTGTACATGTCAGCACTAAGGAATCCAAAATAAGAGGAAGAACGAGAGAAAGCCTCAATGGTGTGAAATATTGCATCCTATGAAGAGTTTTTACAAATGCTACAAGAAGTATTGAAGAAAGTAGACCAGGCTTTGAACATCTACACAGCTCCAGAGGTGCTTATCAACATAAAGACCCTAGAAGAAAACAATGAGGTCCAGAGAGCAATGAAGGACAAAACATTGGGCCATGCAAAAATATTGTCAATGGTTAAGCAAAAGTGTGAGGCCCTGGTAGCAGCACAAGATCCACACAAGACTTGGCTAGAAGAGCTTGGGAAGCTCATTGCGCAAAATATGGATCTTCTAGAAGGAATAATGACCTTAATGTCTATCGTTGTGTTGGTTCTACAAAACAAAAAAGGGAAATTGCGAGGGATGAATTGGATTCCATTGTTGTGGACATTCCAAAAAAGTAGAACAAGCACTCACTGAATGGCAATCATTGGAGGCCAGAATAAAGGAGGAGTATCTAGAGTTGATCCTTTAGACCGATACAAAGGAGGTTGCCTTATAAAAATTATGTATTCATCTACATTATTCCATTCTTATTCTTTCCATTCTTTTATTCTTTACTTTAGTTTTGGAGATAACCATTTTCGGGTGACAATGAGATTAGTGTGGGGTAATGTTGATCAGAGAACACTTGTGCGTAACTCACACAAGAAGTCTCAAGAAAACAAGCCAAGTTTAAGGGTGCGAATGGATAGGAAGAACCCACGCGTGGAGGGCAAGTTCAACATTCAGGACTTAGCTGATTTTGAGCATGAAGACCTATTTTTAGAAGATGGCATGTGGAACACACCAACGATGTAGAGACATGCACACCACACATTTTCTATCTTTGGAGGATCAGATTGAAGTGTTTTGCATGGAGACAAGCTAAGAATAGGATTGTCACTTTAGTTAACTGTAAGAGGTCTATAGATAGCACACTGCATGTGTGGCTAAGCTTACAAATGGCGCATGGCTATTTGTAAAGCATGTGGCCTATTTTGTGAATAGATAAGTGGTGAAGGGAAAGTCCCCACCCTATATATATATGTAGTGAATTACCTGAGAGAGAGGGGGGAGAGATATAGATATATGTAGAGCATAAGAGGTAAGCATAAAGAGATATGTGCATATGACTGGAATACTGTATCAGATCCATGTGTGCATTGGTATAGATTTCCATTATTGTAAGGAGCTTCTGTGTTTATTAATAGATGGAAGATATTGGCTAAATCTAAGTTTCATTCCTATGTGTAAATGAGTAGTGCATGTTCTTGATTCAATCATGATTACTAGTTTAAGCTTGTTCTTTTATAGATCTGAATATGGCATGCATTGTAGAATGATGGATTAGTTATGGATCTATATGTTTCTTCCTTCATCACGTTAACATCCTGCTATAGTAACCCTAAAGAGGGACCTGGTACCTTTACGTGCTTTAGGTGAGCGCTCGGTCTAGGTTGAGCGATGTGCTTGCACGTCTAGGGTGTTATCTGGTAAATTCTAGGCTGCATCAAAATCAAAGAAAGGGAATGCTATAAATATAAAGTTATGTGGCAATAATAAAGGACCAAGCACTAAGCATTAGCTATCATTACCGAAGGTTGTATCATAAGGTATATCAAGAGAATTCAGAATCCACCTAGCATCCACACAAGGGCAAGGAACTACATTATTTTTCATAAACTTCATAGGAGGGGAAGTTCATTCTTTCATGCACACATCTATTTACATCTAGCTACTTACTCGCTATCAAGTACAATATGGACAAGATCCACCTAGGGCACAAACTCTTAACAAACACACATAGAACTACATTAGGTCCAAATGTAGTACAACACTCGATCGTAAGATAACTCATTTGAAAATTGAGGAAATTCCAACCCCTCGTTTACATTATTTTCTTTTTAGTATTTGATTCATTTTTTAGGGTTTTGCAGGTAACTTCTTTATTACAAGTTATTAATGACACCGACAATCATTGTGAGACACATTAGCAATAAAAAAACAGAGAACAATTAATACCTCATGACCCTCTAAAGGATATTTTATGAGGTTCGATCAGTCACAGTGCCCAAAACATGTCTACATAACCCGCAAGCACCCTTACCCCATTCCAATCACCCCATCCCGGAAGATCTTACGATTGCATAATTTTCTAGGTTTCGGTGTGACAATTTCTCCTCTTCGTTGATCAATTCATCACTTTGGCATAGTCCAAATTTAAGTGTGAAACAACAAATTCATTTTATCTCCTCATTTACACTTAGAGTTTAAAATATTATTTTTTTATTTTCTTAGGTAAAATTATGTACTTTATTGTTTATTCATTTGCTGCTACATTGTAATCAGATTTAGGCATCTATTTATTTCAATATTTTCTTAATCATTTGGTGAACCTGTCTCATTCGAATACACTTGGATCCTCATATTTATTCTATTATGGCTCATAAGGTCTCTCAAGTATCCTTGCATCAATTGCTTCGAATGCACCCATCTTGCAAATATGTTCTTCTAAAATCCCTAAACACTATATATCTTCCTAGCGATACACCGCCTGCTCAAATTAATGTTATCTTCAATTGTCTTTCTGATGACTCTCTTGGTTCTAATTCCCATCAACCTATGTTGGCATCACTTCAAGTTTTGCATTATTTATTTCAAGACCAATTTTAGGCCATGGAATCCATGATTACATCTCTTAAATCTGAAATCCAACATCTTAAGGATGTTTCTCAGGCTCATGTTAGTTCCTCTACTACATCTCATCCCACTTCTATGTCTTCTACTTGTGCTCATATCAGTGAACCTCAAATATTTCTACTCCCATGACCATCAATTTTGATCTCAAACTTAAGAAATAAGATATGCTTGCACGACTTCTCACTCAACACTTGATCAACTTGTCATTTACCGAACACTATCCTCCTTATCAAATTGCAAAATATCACAATTGTATATATTGCAATTATCATCAAATAAATGGTCATAATTCCCATGATTACTATGTTTTAACATGAATAATAAAGCATCTTGAGTGTCAATTTTTTATCCCATTCACTGCACAACGCTACATTTACATGGTCGTCTCCACTTGTTACATCTCAATGAGTTCATAAATCTGATCCATCTATGTCTAATGAGCATAATGCTTCCACTTATTATGTTCCTTCACTCACTCAAGAAACACCTATGTAATCTACTAAAAATAATCAACATCCTCTAAAAATCAATTCAACACCTCCTCATATTGAGTTATCTGCAACATTACAGTGTAGAGAACAATAAATTTGCATAGTATATTTGAATAATAGTTCTCATCATAAGAACAATCCAAATTACAGTCATATTCACAAATTACAATCATATTCATGGATTACACTTTTATAGGATATTACATCTCCTAAAATATAGGAACTCCCTATAACCACTCCTAACAATATGCCTAACAATAAACTATGTCGTAAATATATATTGTTATAACAATGTATATATACGACATAACAACCTAACTAATATAACACAATTACAACATAATAATTATTAACCACATGTAAGTAATAATTACCTACAGTAAACACTAATTTCCTAACATTCCCCCTTAGTGTTTACATGGGAAGAAAGAACATTTGAAAATTAGAAAGTGAATCGTATGTTTCTGCATACTTTTAGGTTTGCATATTGTTGGCTTGGATCTTGATGTCTATATCTTGTTGCACATGACCTATCCACTTCACCATAGTGAATCCCTTACCGGATGATCACACTTACACCAATACACCTACATACGTGAACTCAAAAGTTCCCACTTTCACTTCCATTGAATAATATTTCACCGGTGATTGATGAAGAAGTCCAATAGTCAAAGAATCTCAGGCGCTAGAGGGTCACTCCGGTTTGGCTACCCTCCTATACAACTATTCTCGGAAATGAAACCACACCATATTATTCTGCACACACCACTCAAAGAAAATACTTGAAATATGGAAAAAAAAATTCACATCACATTCCATAAGAATTGCAATTTTTTTAACTATAGCCATTTTTATCACTACCACTCGATCTCAAATAGCAAAGGAAACTACCACTTTGCCATCGGAAGTTATTCTTGTACAGATGAAAATTTACATGCAACCTTCAATCGCACTCGACCCCGAGGTCATTCTCGGGGTAGCTGATGTGGAAATGTGTGTGGCTAACTATAGGAGGATCATTAACTAAGATCTCGGTAGTGTGATCTCCTAGTAATCGAGTTAGCAAAGGGGAGATTTAGAGGCTATGAATAGGTAGTGTAAATTCCCTATGGCTTGTTTAATCAATCTCAATGTTCAACTATTTTAAAATGTCTAAATTAACTAAGATGAAAATAACAATATATGCTACTGCTGAAAGGAAACTAACCTAAACAAATCACAAAACTAAAATATTACAATCAAAAACAACAATTTACTTTTATTCTAAATAATCAAATCTACTTCTACACTAAAACTAAACAAGAAAAATAACCCAATGTGGTTATTCACCTATGTTGAGTGTATTGAAACTAAACTAACTTAAAACAATAACTTTTCCAAATGATCTATGATATGTAGACAACCTCCTAAATATATTCTCTCCTTCAGATGCACGGGGATAGGAAGAAGAGGATCCATCACTTTAGGAGCTTCTATGAATGAATTTAAACCTCTTGAAATTAACTAATTACTTGTAAATGAAATAATAATAGTTTATAATCTATTTGATATGATTTAACAATGATAAATTGCATCAATGAAGGAAATCAAAACAAAAATCCAACCTATAATTCACGAACATAGGTAAATCTAGCTATGTGATGACTTGTCCCCTCAATTTATCCTTTCTTTCTCTCGTGTGTCCATATGAGTCCAAGGATTTTGGAATGCAGAGGTAGCAGTGAGGAGAAGGATCTTGAGCAATTACATCTTGAAGGAAAATTTAGTTGTAATACAAGTAGAAGAGAGATAGTACAAGTGAACAAATCTTGGCTATATAATTTTCAGCAATATTATTACTGTAATACTATGCAAGATACAAAAATTCTCGGGCCATTTGCTTGAATACAAGCATTAAATGTAAAGGATGTGGCTAGGATGTGCCTTCATGTACAAGGAAGCTTTGGAGAATGGGAATTTTAAACTAATTAAATCTATTTAAAAATATAAGAGGGAAGGAATACCATCCAATCAAGACTATTTTTAGGCAATTTCATTCACAAACACACCTTGGAAGTCAAGTTAAGTGAAGTGTCACGTGTCAAAATTACACATGAAGAGTTCTGGAAAAATCGCTCAGACCACCACCCCCAATGCAGGGGTGATAATCACATGACCACCACCCCGTCTTGGGTGGTGGTCACAGAACCGCTACCCGTGCAGGGGTGGTAGTTTTAAAACTTAAGACCAAAATATGCACAAAAAGAGTGGGAAGTTGGAAGAAAGCGTGGAAAATATAAGTAAAGATGTATAGGTTACAAATATACACTATAAATGAGCTTAGGAACTTAAACACATTCTCAAAGGACATGAATCATCATTGGGGAATTTTGTAATTTTTTTACGACAATGTAGTACATGAAATTTTGGATGTGTACATATTGCCTCCTACGAGAAGTGTCTTAAACATGAAAAGGCGTAAAACATAAAGTCTGAGTATGGATTTCCCAAAATGGGGAGTTAGAAGATATACCTAACACGTCCATGTGTCCAAATGTTGCTATCCAAACTCCTACTACCTGCAAAACAAAAAAATAAGACTCAAGTGCAGATAGATGAAATATCAAAAATTAACACTAAATTAAAATGACAAGAGGACTTACCATTTGTGTGGGGATAAAAACTTACCTCCACCAGCGCTCCAACCTTATGAACATATGCACTCAAAACAAAGTTATAACAACATATATATATATATATATATATATATATATATATATCAAAACAAACTCATTTTCCAATTCATTTGTGTGTATTGACTTGGTGATTTTGAGCTCTAGGCCCACGGCGACCATTTTCGATGAGAGTACAGCCAAGATGATCATTGAGAGACCTTGACCATGCCTCCGTGAGCAGGAGATCGACCTACACAGTCTTAGGTTAGTTTTCCTCATTTGTTTATTTTGAAACCTAAAATGTTAAAAGTTGAAAATCTTTGCATAGGGGGGGTTATTTTCAAAATTTCTTGTGTTAAACTAGTCCCTAGGAGGGGCCCATAGGGTAGTCATTTATTTTGCAAAGAATGGTGTATTTTTACATTTTTAGGAGATTTCTAGGGCCATGTAGCCATACGATGAATCGGTTCAGACCACCACCACGAGCAGGCGACGGTCACAAAACCGCCACCTTGCACAAGGCGGTGGTTCTAAACAGAACATTTAAAATTTATGTAAACTTTAATTTTTTTGGATTTTTGTTGTTTTTTCATGTTTTTGATGAGCTTTCCTATTGAAAATGTCACTGACTTTATCTTTTTCTATGTTTTTGTGGATGTAAAAGGAGTACATCCATTGGAGTCATGAGAGGGAGTGTGACTGGCTCCCAGGGATTTTAGATCAGTTGACTCAAGATGAGACTAATATTCTATAGAGAGCGGGCATTTGGAGGATTGCATGGGTGCCCCATGTCACTCCTACCAGTCACATACTATGTGACTTGTTTTCTTATTGGGACACAGACTAGAATACCTTTCGATTTTTGGGTGCTAGGGGTGAGTGGACGATTACATTGGAGGATGTGTATCAGATACTTGGAGTTTTGATACTTAGGAGGAGGTTGACTCTTGAGACAAGTAGGATCTAGAGCCACGATGACTCTGTGGCTACTTATATGGGATATGTCATGGTGTCATTTGGTTCAAATAAGGGGATGAAGGTCTGATCTATTGCCACTTCTCTCATCCCCACTATCCATAAGGCCATCATGGGTATTCGACTTCATAGTTGATAGGGGATAAGGGAGGAGACACATTGCTATATTTTTGGGCTCCCATCATTACACATATTGAGGCTCATGGTTGTATCTATGCCTGGGGAATATATCCTTGGTAGTACTTATCATGAATTATACTTTGCATTGTCAGGTTACATGGACATTCTTTGAGCCACCCTACATTGGTTATGAGCTAGGTGTATGAGCGGATCATCCCCTATGGGAGGGGAGTGCTAGTACAAGATCCAGGGCCACTAGATAGACAACAATTTTAGTTATCGAGCACCACATCAGCTAATGGATTCCTTGACCACAACAGACATGGTGGCCACTCCATACTAGGACATGGCAGGATTGTGGGGACAAGATGGGACCATAGTGGTGGCTTGTACCACTACTGGTCAGTTAGTTGATAGGATGGGGAAGGTTGAGACTCACCCATTTGGTCGAGTTCCTTAGCAATTTGGTCTTCCATATATTGATATGCTTCCCCCAGTGGCACCCATATACAGGAGTGTTAAGGAGGCTTGAAAGGGCCCTCACGGAGATTCAAGTTGGAAAGTGGTGATTCCAGGAGTGCCTATTACAATTAGTCAAGTTGTTTATGCCCAGCGGGCAGATGGTGTCATTTTTGCACCTTTACTCTAGATTGAGGCCGCACCTTTCCACAACGGGGAGGAGGATGAGCCTATAGATGTGGAATCCAATTCTAAGGAGGAGAAAGGAGATGAGACTGGAGAGGATTCGGGTGATGAGGAGACTGATGATGGATCTGATGATGAGGGATTGGGTGGTGAGAATGGTGAGGTAGCTCACATGGAGGAGGAGGAGAGTGACCCTGAGTGGCATGACACCCAGGATATATTGAGAGCAAAGTGGGAGGAGGTAGACATGGAGAAGGAGACCTTAGTCTTAGAGGATCTACCCCCTCGAGACGAGGGAGGAGATGAGGGTTCTGTCATGGGATAGTGTGTAGCCTTAGGAGGAGAGGAGGAACACTAGGTACCTATTACAACAGCTCCATCCATACCGATTGACCCTACATGGATTTAGGATGCAGGGGAGATCCAAGTATGTTGATACTCTTCTCTTGACTTTGTTAGCTGGAAATGTTAATTGGTATTTCTTTTTGTATATTTCTAACTTTCTGTTTCTATTTGTTTATAACAACTACATAGGAATGATGAGATATTATTCATAGAGTGTGTATGGACACATTTTTCATCCTTTTTGGGAAGACATGCTTCGATCCGACCAAGGACATAGGATAGCCACTAGCATTCGGAAGACACACCGACATGTTTGCACCCATCTAGCGAGCATAAGAGATCATGACTTCTATCTACACTCGCGGTTTGCCATGTACAAGACAACCGAGAGAATAATGAGGAAGATCCATTCTCATTGTGATACCACAACCAGTGGGCAATGTCATCATGAGCACTCCCACCATTCAGTGTATTCTTGACATCGTAGCCACTATAGAAGTTCGGATGCACTGTAACATTTCGGGATCCCACGAGGATTAGCAAGCCATTGGGCTGTTATTTCTTAGTTTCCATTTTGGGTATTTATATGATTTTTTTGTATATTTCAGGCTCATTGCGAGCATTTTGACCACACCTAGCGCATGATGGCATTGTACACAAACTCGATTTATTATGATATATATACAAACTCTTCTTTTTGGTTTAGTAATTCATTATATCTGAGTTGACTTCTTCTTGGCTCACTTCACATGTGTACTCTAGATGTTTAGAACTTCCATTTTTATATGATTTTTAGAATGTATGCAGTGGATATGAATGCTAATAGAATGATTTATTTTTTTGTGTTTTGTAATGCTGATACATGATAATGCAAATACACTGTAATGCTGAACTTTAGTTTCTCTAAGAAATTTTTGATACTTCATATTATTTTGGAAAGACATGATGAAAGAGTGATATGATAAGTGAATGAACTTTCCCCACTCCTAACTCCATGCAACCGGTAAGATGCGAGGGCTCAACACCAAGATCCAAAAGGGGTACAAGTTATAGAAATTTGTTGAATGGTAATGATGAGAGAAAGACAAGGATTTGGAAAAAACCAAATTGAGACCCTACAACCTCATTCTACTCAAGTTTGCTTCATAGTTTAAAATGTGAATTGCTTTCTAGTTTATCTAGACTTAGATCCGTAGATGGCCACTTGGTTGACAAAATATGGTTTTGAGGTTTTAAACTCTTTTAGAATTTTGAACATCTAACTCACTTTGTTTTGATTTATGATTTCATAGCATTTGAATGAACTGTTTCTAACTTTCAAATTTTTCAAAGAGACCCCCTACACCTTGCCCCATGCTACTAGTAGGAAGTATGGGCTCATCACCATGGACAAGGCATAGGTGAGTAAGGGCACTTCTCTCCTTTCCCAACCCTACATCACTAGTAAGAGATGCATGCTCAACACCAAAGGTTGGTAGGGAAAATAAATGTGTAAAATAAAAATTTTCTCGTGGATTTGCATTTGAATTATTTATCTAGGAAAAATGTCTAGAATGTTCTTAATTCTAAAGAGATGTATGGGATAGATGCGACACGATGAAGCTTCTAGAATAGATAATAGTTAAAGACACCTAATATAAAAGAAACTATGAGTAGAACCAAGTATGTAAACCTTGGTATGGTTACTTCTTTATCAAAACTATGAATATATGAAACAATTAAGGAATGTTTGATGATAATATTATCAATATTTGAAGAAGTGTGATAGAGGTTTTTCCAAAATTTTAGAAGTTGCTAAAAATTGATTGAAAGCCAAGTTTTTGATTACAAATTTAATTGAATGAGTTAGTAGATGAGAATGCAAATTCGGATGTAGTAATGTACATATGGAAATGTAGGTGAAACTAAATGCCATGATCGCTAATGTGAAGAAAGTTGAAGAATATCAAATTCTTCACCCCTAAAAGTACACAGTGGAGAACCATGATCCTCAAAATTTATGTTCTCTTGACAAGGGTTTACCATTCTAGGTTTAAACTTACAACCCTTTCCCAGAAGTGTATATGTCCAATCATAAAAATCATTTCTCCGAAAAGGCATTTTTACACCTCTCGTATCACATTCTTGAGACATGGTGTGTGGGTGAGTATGACTATGTTGCTCAGCCGTGTTTCCTATGTAGAGCATTGTGTTTACTTATAACCCTTGCTGAATGATGAGGCCTTTCCCCATAGATATGGAAAGCTTAGTTTCATACACAAATGGGTTGAAACTAGGGTTTAGAATAGAACAACCCTTAGAGATGGTTTTGATGGGGATTATTTCAATATCAAATTTCCCTTCTTCGTTTGTTAATTATGTCATTTTTACACCTAGATCTAGGTTTTCAAAGGAAGAGATGTTAAACCAAGAAGACTACCCATCTCCTTGTGGTTCAAAAGGGTGGAAGGTCAAATCATCACTCTCTAAGAGTTTCATAATTTCTACTCTGGTTTTAGTGGACACTTTGTTTTCACATATATTGATTTACCCTTATTTTTTTGCTACTTCAAATGTTTTTGGGTCAACAACTTTAGCCTTTGGCATGCCCGGATGATCAAGACTAACTCTTTTGATGGAGGTGGTTTGTTTAATTGATTCAAAATAATTTCATACTCCGTATGGACTCATTTCTTCTTCTTGAAGTTTTGTAAGTGTATATCGAAGGGCTTAGGATCCCCTTGATTGATGAAGACCTTCCCCAAATGGAGGAATCTAACTCCTTGAATAGGGTAGAGGGGATATCCTTGGTTTAATGAATCTAGGGTATCCCAAGTATCATGTTATGACTTTTTCCCCTATCAATAATGTAAAACTCTGTCAAGATGGTTTTCGACCAAGTGCGGCAGGAAGAACTATGGTTCTAATCGAGGGTGCTTTAAGACCGTGCCCCTTCGTAACGTGTTTCTTGTAGAGGAACAAATTGTCTCTCAATATCCCGATTCTATGATAAATAGAAGGGAACCACATGTATAAGCAGCCCCATCATCAATCATGGCTATCTTAATGTAATTGTTATAAACCAAGACTTGTAAAAATAAGGCAGGATCACCTCTTCGGGAAATTTCAACATCATATGGCATCTTGTCTATATTGAAAACAAACTCGATATCCCTATCATTCTATCCTAGAGGATGTATTTAAAAGTCAATATGATTTATACATTCATCTAACCACTTCTAAGAAAGAAGAGATGGAAAAAAATTACTCTTTTTCCTCATCAAGAACTAATAACTAAGAACAGTTCTGGAGTTGCACAAGATGAGACAAGGAAAAGCCAAAGATATTCTAGAATCAATAGCAAGAGATCTAAACTAGGATAAAGATTTTGCAGATATGGAGGAGCACACTCCTAAAATAGCTCAACAACTTGATTTTGACAAAGGAAATAAATAAGGGGAAATTACTCCTACTCTAAAGAAAAGTCTGTTAGAATATGATAAAGATGGATTCATCATAGTGAGAAGTAAGAAACGAAGACTAAAAGGATTTGAAGAGATTCCAATCACTCTATAGTGATAAAAAGAAACAGATAGGAAGTTGGGAAGCTTCCACCTCAAGAATCACAAGGGCTACTACTAGGAGAACTACAAATATTGGAGTCACCTATAGAAAAGGTAGACTCTCCAAGAGAGAAGTAAGAGAAAAAGAGATTGAGAAATAAATTGCAGATGGTACTCAAAGGCTTTTGAACCATCCGGCAACTACATCCCCAAAAAAAATTAGTGAAGATTATTTCTTGGAATGTCAGAGGACTCAATGGGGTACCTAAAAAAATAATGCTTAAGGAAATCAAAAGATCAAGCAGGCCCAACGCATCCTTCTAATTCAGGAAACTAAAATGAAAAATAAAGCTGTTGAAGATTACAAAATATCTTTCTAGGAGAATGTTGCCTTTGCTTTGTTGTATATTCTCAAGGATCTTCTGGAGGTTTAGCAGTCTTCTAGGACACTAAAACTATTCATGGTAATGTGCTTTCATCCTCCCAGAATCATTTAGCTATAATTTTTAAAAGCCTTGAGAATAATTCTAGCTGGATTCTTTCCAATATTTATGCCCCTAATACTGTTGCTGGTAGAAGAAATTTGTGGAAAGAGTTAGTCTTGTTTTGGAATAACTTTGAGGATATGAACTAGTTGATAATGGGGGACTTTAACACTCCTTTAAATCCAGGGAAAAAATTGGAGGGAACTCTGATTTCTCTATCAGCATGGAAGATTTTGCTGGCTTCATATCGACTCTTAATCTTATGGACATTGAACTTCATGGTAATCAATACACTTGGTCTAATAGAAGAATTGGGGAAAATATGATTCAAGTTAGATTGGATAGAGCTCTCATTTCTCGCTAGCATGGGATCTTTCATCTCTCCTCCCTTCCCGCAATGGTTTCAAACCACAATCCTATTGCCCTTAATTTCTTCAATTGGTCAAAACCTTTTCATCGTAGTTTTTAAATTTGAAAAGATGTGGCTTGAACATGAAGACATCTTTTCAAATTTTGATCTTGGGAAGGGACTGGAACTACTCAATTTAGACTTCTTCAGAAGTTGAAAAATGTGAAACAAAAGGTTAGAATCTGGAATAAAGAGGTTTTTGGGAATATTTTTGAAAAAAAGAAAGAGCTTAAACAATAACTGGAAGAGTTTGAGCTTAAAGTCTCATTGAAAGGTATGACCCTCGAGGATCATCAAAAGGAAAAAAAGATTCTCTCTGCCCTACATAATATAAACAGCTTGTGAGGAATCCTTTTGGAGAATGAAGTCTAGAGCCCTCTGGTTAAAAGCAGGAGATAGAAATACAAAATATTTTCATATGACAACCCTCAAACATAGGGCTTGTAACAGAATTACTGAAGTCTCAAAGGGAAATGGGACCATTACTATAGATTCTGAAGACATCAAAGATGAATCCCTCAAATTCTACAAGAATCTACTCACAGAGAACAATTCCTACAACGAGCAAGTGGCCTCCTTTCTCTTAGACTCCATTCCTAATAATTTTCTGCCTATTGAGAGGTTTAAGAGTCTTTCCAAAACAGTCACCATTGAGGAATTAACAAAAAAAAAAATTTCTCTAGAAGGGGATAAGGCTCGGGCCCTGATGGTTTCTCTACAAACTTCTTCCAAAGATGTTGGGAAATCTACTTCAAGATCTATTGATAGTGTTAATGAGTTCTATAGAATCGAAATCTTATAAAAGAGCTAAACAATACACATATTGTGCTTGCTCCTAAGAAGTTGGATGCAAAGGATTTCAAGGATTTTATCCAAGTTTGGATTTCAAAATAAATTCAGGAAAATTATATATTCTTGCATATCTTCATCTAGATTCTCAGTGGTTGTCAATGGTGAACCAGTTGGTTTTTTTGCTAGCAATAAAGGAATTTGACAAGGGGACCCCATCTCTCCTTTGTTGTTCATTATAATGGTTGATAGTTTAAGCCGATCTATTTCAAAAGCTATCCATATTGGTATGATAAATGCTTTTCACCCTACTTCTAGTAATCAGGTTTACTCTCACCAACAGTTTGTTGATGACACTCTCCTGCTTCTGATGGCCTCAATAATTGAAGTGAATGCTATCAAAACTATCCTTAGATTTTATGAGGAAGCCTCGAGATAGAAAGTTAACTTTGACAAAAGCTCAATCTATTTTTTCAATACTCCTATTGAAAGGCAAAGAAAGATTTCTCTCATTCTTAGCTGTACAATTAATTCCCTTCTAGCTACTTATTTAGGGCTCCCTATGAGTACTAGTAAGGTTTCTAATGAGGTTTGGAATGATCTTCTTAAGAGATTTCAAAAAAACTTGCTGGTTGGAAAGGAGCTTTACTTTCAAGTGCAGGAAAGTGTTTATTGATAAAAAGCACTCTTCAGAACTTACCTATTTATATCATGTCAATGTTTAGCATTCCAACAGCAGTGATGAATAGCATTGAAAAAATTCAAAAGCACTTTTTATGGCATGGTACTGAAGATAGGTTTAGGTACCATTTAGTTGCTTGGGAGCAGGTCTGTAAACCAAAGAGGATTGGGGGTTTAGGAATCAAAGATATCAAACATATGAATGTTTCTCTTATTGCAAAGTTGGGTTGGAGACTTATAAAAGAGCAGAAGCCTTGGACCGAGTTGATCAAAATCAAATACCTTTCCAATCAAAGCATGAATTCCTTTATTTTTGATCAGTTACTTCTAAATGGTTCTATTTTCTGGAACAATCTTCTCCACATCGCATATATTATCTCTCAAGGATGCAAATGGAAGCTAGGGGATGGGCAAGACATTGATTTTTGGACTGACAAATGGTCGGATATTAACTGGATTTCCTCTTATGGTCACATTAAAGATAGCTTAATTATAAATTATGGGCACAAAGTCCAGGACTATATTGAGGTGGATGAAAATAAAAGGAAATGGAAACAGATCAAAGTAGATGAGGATAATATGCAGTCTGTTGTTTCATCCATGCATAGTCATCTCTCCCTAATTCATAACAAATCCTCAAAATCATAGGATGAACTCATTTGGAAATATTCCGTTGATGGAGAGTACTCGCTTAAATCTGCTACAACTCTTTCTTTTCCTCTATTGAAAGTGATACTTGAGTGGCAAAAGTCAGGATGCCCGAGATAACCCCTAGAGTAAATTTTTTCTAGTGGCTTATCATTAAAGGCAAGATCCTAACTAATGAAAATCTCATTAGGAAAGGATTCATCATGCCTAATAGATGTTACATGTGTCAGGAAGAAGCAGAAGACATCAAACACCTCTTTCTTCATTGTAAGTACACTTCCAAAATTTGGCATCTCATTTTTGAAAACTTCAATCAGAATGGATCTTTCCCCATACTTGTCTTCAGGCCTAGGAACAATGGAACTCTCCTTACAAACATTGTGTGGTGAGGAGATTATGGAAACTGGTTCTCCCTCACACCATGTGGTGAGTTTGGAAAGCTCAAAATGATGTCATTTTTAGGAATACCATAAAGTTATGCAAAAATTCTACAAAGAAATTATCATTTCTCAGGAAAGACAACATTGAAAGATTTAAACCCCCCAAAAATAGACTTTACCCTGTGGAAGAAGAGCACATTCTGGCTGCTTGGAACATTGGCACTATTTTGAACAAGAATAACAATAGTATTGATAGATCCACTATCTGATGGATTCAGCCTCCCAGTGCTTGGCACAAGTTGAATTTTGATGGGGCCTCAAAAGGTAATCCTAGAGATTCTGGAGGTGGGGGAGTCATTAGAGATCATAGAGGTTGTTTTGTTGCTGCTTTTTCTAGTAAAATGGGTAGGAAAACTAATCACTACTTTGAAGTCTTGTTGCTGCGCTTTGGGGAATAAGGCTAGCCAGAGATTGTAATATTTCCAATATTATAATTGAGGGTGATTCACTAAACACTAACAATCTTTTAAACTAAAAACAACCTCCCAATTAGTCAATCAAGGACTTTATAGCTGAAGCTATTGATATTTGCAAGAGTTTTGAAAATTTTTAAATAAAGCATACCTATCGTGAAGGCAATAATGTATGCGGATGGTCTGGAAAATATTGGGGTAAATAATACATTTCAAACTTGGTTAAGGGGTGACACTCTTCTTACTAAAGTAAATGATGACATCATCAAAGATTTGCATGACTTGGAGCGTAATCACTATTAGTTATAGAGTTGATGCTAAGGAGCGGTTTATTAATTACAAAGTGATGGCATCTTCAAAGATTTACAAAACTTGGAGCGTCATCATTAATAGATATAGGGAAGATGCTAAGGAGTGGTTAATTAATCGCAAAGTGAGGATTAATGATTACATCTCTCCGCACGTTTGGGAGGGCTTCAAAAGCAAAGCTGAGGATGATTTGTATAGTTTTCAAATTTTTACCATTGCAAGAAGAGGAAATATCACAGGAAAAATGGGGGGACTTCCTTGCAAGACTGAGCCCACCCATAATCTAGCATGGAAAAATGATATAGTTCTTTGGGACTATTTGCAAAAAGGGGGTCTTATGAACTTTATTGAAAAAATCCAAGGTTTTGATCAGGATCTCTCAATTAAATTTGCTCATGGATGGAGGAATTGCGTGGTTGAGTACAGTTATATCAAGGTTGAGATTTCGAGGATCTTGTTGCCCAAGTCATTCGGCTCACTAGACAGAACCAAATTCTTCAACAAGCATTGGACAGAGAGGTGGAGGCTGAGAAGTTTCTTGATGAGGGGGAGAATCTTGAGTTTGTGATAGCTGGCATTAAAATTACATCTGTTCTAGAGCCCTTCACTAATATTGCAAGGATGGTGGTAAGGTACGTTACTCTGGAGGGGATATTTGTCACTATCCCCTAAAAGCACTTAATTTTCCTTAACCACTTTTGTAAAAACCTCACCATAAACTTTCCTCATTACTTGTTGAATTATTTGGAGAAATCAATATTGGAAGTGCAAAACCACACTAGGGTTGTTCCCCTTCATCAAGGGTTAATCCTTATCACTCACCACCACTTCTCAGCCTGTCCCCACCCCAATTTTGCTCCTCCCCTTGCCTCCATCCCTCCCCTTCCCGATAGGAAACTTGACATTGCTACCACTAGCAGGAAAAGGAAAGAGATGAAAACTAAGGTCCCTACTTCTCATAGGGTTCTTAGAAGTCATAAAGACCTGGAGCTTGCTATGAATTTACTACACATTAGTAATCCGGTGGAGGAACCTAAAGATGAAGACTTGTTGGTCAGAGTAGAAAAGATGGAAAAGGAAATTCAAGACCTAAAGAGGGCTATTAGGGATATGGATAAAACAAAGGGAAAACAAAACGCAAAATGATGAAGAAGATGATATCACTTGCTGAAGTTTTCAAGAAACTTCTCTCTCTGGTTGCCAGGCTTGGCAATGCAAAAGGGCGTAATGACTGTATCCTCTCAGATCTTAAAAGCATCTACAATTTTATTGAGCAACATGTGCGTAGTATTTGCAGTCTCAACGGTATTACCGAGGGTAATTGAGGTTCCAAGGAGAACAAGGATCTCACAATTTCCCGTGGATTTGAAAGATCCATCCCAGGCCACAACTATTGCGTTCTTCATCTCACTCCAAACGATTAAAGCCAAGATTGACCAGGTTGTCAAGTGATGTGGAGCTCTGTTGTTGTTTACTAGTGGTGAAGTTGTTGACTGGCACTTTTGGTGCTGTTTTTTGGATGGGAAGACCAGTAGTGGTTCCCTCTTGTTCATGTTTTGTCTCTTTTTCTCTTATTCGGATCACTGTATGTCTTGATCCTATTTTGTTTCTATATTGTCTTATCTGGCTGTTGAGCCTCCTGGTTTATGATGTTTAGCATGTCTAGGGTCGGTTCTTCCTCTTTTGGTATCTGGATCTTGAGCCTTTTTGTACACAAGGTATAGTCCCTTCAAAAATATTTACCCATAATAAAAATAAGTCAATATGATTTATTTAAGTGCTAGGAGGTAGCATAACATGGATTAGATGACCAAGACCTAGTGCATTGAGAAACGTAGAAAAATTCGCAGTGAATGCTTCAATAAATCTAGAAATGAAATGTGATAAAAGGTATTATTCGAATCCGATATTAAATCATAGGCTCCTACCGGCTTTGAGATTGTAGGAACGTCATCTTGCAGAATGAAATAGAGGGTAGGGATTATGAAACGTACTCCCTTGTCTTAGTTGTTGCATTAATTTTTGGCTTGACCTCTATCTCGACTAACCCCAAGATTTTTGTATTATCATTTGAACCAAGGTTAGGAGAAACCTGAGAGTTGTTAGAAGTAGAGGCTTCATGGTCGTTATTTCATATATGAATAACCTTGTGTATATTTTGATGATTTCCTTGGGAATCCCCATGACATTTAGGGTTCTCATTTTGAGGTGTGATAGGTCCGGTATGACTAGGTTGTAGGTTTGTTTCAGTATTTTCTAGGAATATGTCTACAAAGAGCTTCCTTTGATTTTTAGGAAGTCTTTACAGAAACTTGTTGCAATCATGGAAATTCCTATTGTCATGACCTCTAACCTTATGGAAACCATAGTATAGGTTAAGGTCATAATCTCTTGGCCTTTGATAAGCATCTTGTTGTTATTGATTATAACCTTGGTTATAGTTTAGAAATTGGTTATTATAACCATGATTTTCTGCTCCTTAGCCAGAGTTTAGATATTGGTTTGGGCCTTGGGTTTGAATTTTTTTTGTGGGGGTCACTTTACATCAACTATGTTGATACCGCATAGTGTTAGGGGCTCTTTGATTGCCCATGTTGTTATTTTTAGTATTACTGTTGTTTGGAAAACCAATGTTCTTGGCTTGATTAGTAGCACTATTTGTGGTAGCACCATGATTGTGATTCACACCCTTAGGTCCTTGGTTGTTGGCACCATTTTTTTGATAATTTGCATTATTTTGATTTGGGGATACCAATTTCCCATTGGGACCATAGATATTATGCTCACTATCTATAGCAGTTTGGTCAATCCAAAACTCACCTTCTAATACTTCCTTGTAATTGTGGAAAGGAAACTTCTAAATTTCCTCCCTAGTCTCTCGATTGAGCGAGTTAAGGAAAAGATCACAAAGTTCCATATAGTCCATGTTGGGTGCACTTGCAAAGGAATAGAGAACTTGGCACCATCTCTAGATGAAATGGGTGGTAGACTCATTTTGCTCATGTCTAATATGCAGGAACTCCCTAATCCCTATATGTAACAACTTGTTCATGTCAAATTATTTGATGAACTGGGAAACAATCTTTTTAAAGGAATGTATAAAAGATTCTGGAATACGATAATACCAATCCAATGTTATTCCTTCAAGAGTATTGGAAAGATCTTACCCACTACAACATCCCAAGAAATAAATTCCCGATAGCAGTAGTGTATGCCTTGATATGAGCGTTCGAGACTCCTTCTCCCTTAAATTTTGGAATAACCGGCAATGGGAGTGGAATCATGACACCACATATAGTGAAGTCAAGAATATCCTTAAAGTACTCAACGTATGTACCCATTGTGTAAGATTCCACCATTGACAATCCTTGACGAGGAGGTGGAGGAGAAGTTGGATAAGCTACATTATAAGTGTTGACGGGAACATATGGGATCCCTTGATATCACATGCAGGGAGCAAGAATGGAATATGGGTCCATCTGAGGAGTTTTTAATATATATGCATGTAAGGTGGGATAGTACCAGGATATAGACTAACAGAATAAAACTAGGAACGCCGCATTACCTATTGTGGCGACATTCAAGAATGCACTTCAGCCAGCCCTTGCATAGGATAAGATTGAGAAGGATGATGACCCTAGTGTGTCTAATCCTGTGAGAAGATCACCTGAATTTGAATGAACTGGATAATATTGTTGTATAGGTTATTGCATCAGTTGCTCATTGGAATGGATGTATCCTTTGTTGTCAAACTAGATACCTCATGTTCGCCTACTACTACAAAGTTAGTTGTGAAGTTTGTGAACTTTATAGTCCTCTAATGCTCCCTACTAAAGTAGAAATGAGATCGTTGGGATAGGATTGAGTCCCTTTTTGGGGTGCCTATGGTGTAGGGTTTGATTGAGCAGGCTCATGATACCCTGTCATGAGTTGTTTAGTGTAATAATTCTTGTCTTCCTTAGAAGTAAGAATATTAGGATAGGAATTCAAAATATCATAGGTTGTATCCTTCATTCTATCTAAAGACTCACCTATGTGACAAATAGGATTATCTATTTGTGCAAATATATCATCTTATGATGATTACATGGCAATGTGAGGTCTTGACAAGACTCTATGGTAAGAACTTGTTCCATTTGTGATAACAAATGGTTTTACTTTAGGTTAGTTGTATTGCAATTTTAACGTTGATAAACCTCCTCAATCCTTACATAGCTAATGGGGTTTGAGGTGTAAATAAGGGAGGTTTGGACGTTGATTGTGTAATTGTCACCCCACCTCAAAAGAGGATGGTACTGTTGTGGTTCAACATTGGTGTAATATATGTTAGAGCCAAATGGCCCACCAAAATCTCTTCCAGAGATATTTTAGAAAATATAAAATACCTTCCAAAATAGGGGAAGAAATGGAGAGGTGAGGTAACAACAATGAAAGAAAAGGAAACAAGAAGGAATTAATCCTTCATGTCATCGTTCACTAATTTACACGGATGAAAATTGACATGTAACCTTCAACCGCACTCGACCCCCGATGTCGTGCTAGGGAAGCTGATGTGGAAATGTGTGTGGCTAACTATTGGAGGATCAGTGACTAAGATATGGTAGTGTGATATCCTAGTAGCTGAGTTTGAAAAGGGGAGATTTATAGGCAAAGAATGGGTAGCGTAAATTCCCTATGGTTTGGTTTCTGCAAATCTCAATGTTGAACTAGTTTGAAGTGTCCAAATTAACTAAGATGAAACTAACAATCTATGCTATTGCTGAAAGGAAACTAACCTAAAAAAATCACAAAAATAAAATATTACAATCACAAACAACAAATTACTTTTATTATAAATAATTCAATCTACTTATACACTAAAACTAAACAAGCAAAAAAACCCAAAGGTGGTTATTCACCTATGTTGAGTGTATTGAAACTAAACTAACTTAAAACAAGAACTTTTCTAAATGATATATGATATGTAGAAAACCTCCTGCACATATTCTCTCCTTCAGATCCATAGGGATAGGAAGAAGAGGATCCATCACCAGAGATACTATTAATGATTTTAAACCTCTTGAAATTAACTAATTACTTGTAAATAAAAGAATATTGGTTTCTACACTATTTGATATGATGTAACAATCATAAATTGAAGCAATGAAGGAAATAAAACAATTCCTCCAGCCTAGAATTCACATAACAATGGTAAATCCCTATGTGATGACTAGTCCCCTCGGTTTATCCTTTATTTCTCTGTGTATTCATATGAGTTCAAGGAGTCGGGAATACAAAGGCAGCAGCAAGAGAAAGTGCTTGAGAAATGATAGCTTAAAGGTAAATCTAGTTGCAATGCAAGTAGAAGAGAGATAACACAAGTGAATAGATCTTGGCTATGTAATTTCCAGCAACATTGTTGAAATAATACTATGCAAGATACACAAAATTCTCAGGCCATTTGCTTGAATACAAGCATTGAATATATAAAAGTTGGTTGGGATGTGCCTTCATGCACAAGGCATCCTTGGAGTTCCAAATCATTGGGTAAAGAGGCAGTTCAAACTAATTAAATCTATTTAAAAATAGAAGAGGGAAGGAATAACATGCAATCAAGACTATTCTTAGGTAATTTGGTTCACAAGCACAACTTAGAAGTCAAGTTAAGTGCAGCATTGCGTGTTAAAAGTACACATGAAGAGTTATGGAAAAATCACTCAGACCGCCTCCTTGCGTAGGGTGATGATCGTAGGACTTCCGCCTGCCCCGGGCAACGGTCACAAAATTGCCACCCTTTCTAGGAAGCAATCATAGAACCGCCGCCCGTGGGTGGCTTTTAGACACGTAAGGCAAAAACATAGACATAAAAGAAGAGCGGGAAGTAGGAAGAAAGTGTGGAAAAGCTAAGTAAAGATGTCTAGGTTAAAAATATACGTTGTGGATGAGCTTAGGAATTTGAACACCTTCTCGAACGGACATGAATCATCATTGGGGAATTTTGTAACCATTTTTCGACATTGTAGCACATGCAATTTCAAGTGCGCATAATTACCCTTGACTTTAGTTTTTTTAGGTATAGAATAGAAATGGAACATTAGAGATATGTTCCCCACACAATGTGAAATTTCCATTTATTCACACAACCAAGAACACTGAAAATCAAATCAAACTAAAACAAGAACTCAAAAAAGAATGCAAAAAATCCCACCACATAAATGTCACCATAGCAGATAGGTGACCCCATTGTTGGTGACTGACGAGAGGTCGTTGAATGACCTCCTTCCTCCATTTCCTCCTACCTCCATTTGACAAGTTGTTAGCTCAGCAAATTTGTCTTGTGAGGATCTTTAATGATTTTTGGATGTCGATTCTATCAAAACCGAGTCAGTGCATAAATAAAAGTGGCCCAAAATCAATTTTTTTCCAAAATGGAGAAATGAATATTTTACCCAAAATTAGGGTTTTTCCCGCTAAAATTAGCAAGGGTTTTAGTGATGTCTAATTGTTTTAGGGGTGGTTTCCTACTGCTATATTTGGTGGAATGTAGATAAAAATTACCAAATTTAAAAACCTAACCCGGTTCCAAGTGGTGAGTTAGTTGAGTCAACTCGGTGACTCACCTCCAAATACACTAGGGTTCTTTCACTTTAAATCATTTGTAAATATTTTATTTTAGTTTTTTCTGCGCCACTTTATATATTTTGGGATCTCAGTAAGGTGGAATGAAGCATGTAGGTTCGGTATGGCCACCACAGGATTAACGTAGCTCAAGATCTCATTAGAAGGAGCAACACGCTCAACTCGGGCGATGTGCATGGATGCGTGGAGTGATTGGCCACCGTGTTGAGTATTGGACTCGCTATGCAACTCTAAGTAGGGATTGATCAAACCCAACTTGACATGCTTAGAGGGTTCGTGGTGGATCTCGGTGCACAACAATGAATTTGGTGGCAAAGACAGGGAACACACTGGAGGAGATACCAAATGGCTTGGCTCGAAGGGGAAGGACCTGATCTAGAGTGGCTCATATGAGATTCAACATGGCTCTGCCTCCCGAATACATGGCTCGGCAAATCAATTCAGTCTCTAATGTAAGTTGTTGATAAAAAAACTCATTCGCCACAACCAAACTCGGTCTGCAGATTCAACTCACCCCACTAGAACATCAACCCAATGAAAATTCTAACCCGACCTGTTCTTTATCTCAAACTTCTGAGCTTGCTTAAAAGCGATTTATTCCCTCAATTTAATTTTTCCATTAGTTGGGGAAATATAATAAACCTGGCCCTTTGCATATTTAAAAACATACCAAGAAATTTTTTCATCTCTCGATACTAGATGTAGAAAACAAGATATTTTCACAATGTATTTGAATAATAGTTCTTAGTATAAGAACAATCCAAATTACAATCATATTAACATATTACACTTTTATAGGAGATTACAACTCCTAAAACATAGTAACTCCCATCACTCTAACAATATGCCTAACAATAAACTATGTCATAAATATATATTGTTATAACAATATATAAAACATAACAATCTAACTAATATAACACAATTACAACATAGTAATTATTAACCACATATAAGTAATAATTACCTACAAAGAAACACTAATTTCCTAACACCATAGCAAACAAAGCAACCAACATATTCTTCTCTCAAGTCTTCTAAAGTGTTACCAAACAACAAACCATACACTAGGAATGACAAGGAAACTCTAGCTGGCCTCTTTCAACTTCCATAGCTCGAGTCTTCTAAGCCATCACCACTTCAGTGACCAATTACTTTTGTTAAGGAAACTACTCATTACATTGATCTACTTAGTTTCATTGACTAGATCTCCATCACTTACATACTACTTGGGGTGTTGGTACTCATTTTGAGCCATGTTCTTAACCATGTTATGTTTTCCAAGAAATTTCCCCATGCCATCTAAAGCAATGAAATGAACATATTTCAACTATTCAAAAAAGCTTCATGAAATATCCATGATCTTTCCTTCCCATAAAAATAAAAAAATTAAAGATGGGCATGACCATTCAGTTCTAAGGAGACCACGGTCAATAATTTGGAGATCAAAGAAAATGAAGAACCTAATATTCCGTGGATTTTTCCAAATTATGAAATTATAAAAATCAAATCATGACTAAGGAATATTTCTAGAATGGTTGATGGATATTCAAATTGACTCGGTCTCGTAATTTTAAACAAGGAAAGCTACCGCATGAAGCTTGTTTGTAGGAAATAATAGAGTGGGGCTGCATAACAAAATCCGTGACACATTAATCTAGTATTTGGCGGGATTTTCAAAAGGGTCAATGCCCCATGGGTTTCGAGAAAGGGCTATGACACTCTCATCTAGTGTTTAGTGGGTATGTTTGGATGATGATATTCTCGGATTGCATAAAGCCACGGACATTCATAGATCTGTCAAAAGGTCAGTAGAACATTAAAAAACAACCAAAAGTCTATGGATAAAAGAGGAATGCAAAATTCTATGGGTAAAAGAGGAATACAAGTAGAAGCCGCAAGATGGTTTGTTAAAAGGGTCAACACTCCACGGATTCTAAAATCCATGGTATACTTAGAAAAAAGAACATATTTCATCAGTACTTTTTACCGCATATATCCAAATAATACAATATGAATCTAGAGACAATTTCTATCCTATTTAAAGGTAAATTCCGTTATGAAAATTAATTGTTAAGTTCACAAATGAAATAAGGAAAAGCATATGTATATACTAAGAACAAAATGGGGATTCTATAGGGGCCCTAGCCCTTGAAATTCACATAACTCCTAATCCGCATACACAAAATGGAGGTTTTTGTAAAAGAGATATATTATTAATTTATGGTTACGAGTTCCTTTGAAAAATGTGGGAATCTGATTTAACAACTTCTTCTTACTAAAATCAAACTCTTTGAGGTTCTGATCCCCATAAACATATTGGATACCCTTGCAAGGTCACGTGACATACCCATTTTCATGATCTATTTAATATTTTTTTGGGGACCTTCCAAGATCTTGATCAAATCTAATTTTCTCCTATAAGAGGATACCCATTCAAGGAGATTAGACCCACCTTTGAGATAAGCCTTGGTACCCCACCAGGTGATAGTTTTGAGGTTGAAGATGGCCTCGAGTACATCATCTCAGTACCATGGTGATATGAAAATCCAAGTACAAAATTTTAGATTTTTAATTTATGATCTTTAGACCCCTATAGGCTTATTAAAAATAATCATTAAAATTTACCCCATTTTAAGTAAAACAATCTAAAATAATGCAAGAATAAAAATGACACTGCACATGGATTGATTACAGAGTTCAACAATAGCCTACGTCTCCGAGTTCTTATCAAACTGTTCCACTAGTCAAAATTTGCAAGTACAATATGAATTTTACAACAAAACCTAATGGAACTTTACTTGCCCACAAAGTAATCCAAACCTTTTAAGAACACTAATGCTAAGTTGTTCTTGTCCTCGACCTTCCTAGTGCACAAGGATCATACGGAACTTGATCGCCCTTCCAGATGTTCACAAGATGCCCTATGGCACTTTGGTCAACAATTCCAAGCTTCATAAATAAAAGTGTGGCACTATGGGCCAATTGGTGAGTTTCCAATAACTCCCAATTTTACAATTTTCCTATTAAAATAATAGGACTTAGCTCCCACAATAATTCCTATAAAATATTAAATAAGACTTACTCTCCAAAAATGCCTTTTAATTATAAGGCCTTACAAAATAGTTTGGAATCTTATAGCTTTTGTTCCATTTGAATGGAGGGAGGAAGCAGATTTTATAGCCTTTGAGCACCTAAAATATAAGGATAAATCATTTATCCTTTTGTTTTATAATCACATATAGGGATAAAAATTTTAGCCTTAATAAGGTTTTTGCATAGTATTTGGGATAAATATCTCATCCTCTATTACGTGGGCTGAAAAATTAGATAGCCTTTTAATAGGCTTATCCATCTACGTAACATGGCCCTCCTCCATTTTTATTTCTTGGAATAATAATCCCATATCTTTGGTGGGAATATCCCACATTAATAGGGATGGAGAATCCCACGTGGGTTTCCCACATAAAAACAAAAATTACTTTTTGTTTATTATATGATTTTTTTCTTTTTTTTAAAAAACAAACCATGCCACTTTAAATCTTCCAAGTGTCCAAAAACAACAGATCCAAGTGCCCATAAACAGCAGCACCCACATGTCACTCCACATTAATGCCATGTCATCTCTTTTGTCGGGTTTGACCAGAACTTTGACTGCTCATATATTTCGCATACGACTCGGATTTGGTCCTTTCAAAATACGTCGGAAAGGTATTCATGAGATCTATGAAATGGTGCTAACTTCATATGATTTCAAAATCATTCATTTTTCCATTGACCAATGTTGACCAGTTGTTGACCAAACTTTGATCAACCACTGTTTACACGCATAATCCATTTTCGATGTTCAAATAGTCGACGGAATGCCCTTGGAGTCAAATTTCACAACATGTCAATCCTTAGAGATTCAAGGAACATATTTCCTCCGAACTATCCTTAGTATCAAACCTCCCCAATTGGAAATGCTTTTGTTCCACCAAAATCTTACTAGAACTTTTTTACCCCGTCTTGAATCAATACCTGTTGTCACATCGGAAGTACTATTGCAGTGAACTCTCCAGTCCTAATACTACATTATTCTCACTTTGACAACTTGGTCTTGATCCTGGCCCTGTGGGTTATGGTCCCACCATGTTTTTTCCTTTGTCTTGATTGCCACATCTACCCTTTAGGGGTCTTACACTTTGACAATCCCTACTGCCAGATTTTCCTATTAAGGTTTTACTTTTCAAAGCAACATAGAATAAATATACTACTACATCCGACCTCTAGGGTCTTACACTTCAGAAATATATAGTTTGCATGGAATTATGTATTGCATCATCTTCCCTCCAAGGGTCTTACACTTCGACAACACCGAGAAATATGTAGTGTTACATCTTCCTTCTGTAGGTGTTACCCTTCAAAGCAATACTTGAAACATCACCACATCTTCCCTCTAGGGGTCTTACACTTTGGAAGATGTCATGTCCATGATGATCAACTACCATTTTGTTGCACGGTCATAATGCCTCTACATAGAACGGAGATCTCGAGACAATTTCTCACGAGCTCAATAATGGTGACTTTAACCTCACCGCATGCATACTACTACCCCTACATAGTACAAAGCCTCTTATTGACAATGACTATCAGGTATCACTATGTTGTATGGACATAATGGGCCTCTTCATAGAATGAATTCTCGACTTGATGTCATATGCTTGATGTCATATGCCAACGGTGTTCAACTACTATTATATTTCACAATCAATTCCTCTACACAGAATGAAGTTCTGAGATAACACTCGTGAGCTCAAATGTCTGCGCAAATGGCTGACATATCTCTAAGCTTAATATGAGTTAAATCTTGTATCCAAGTTGTAATAGGTACTCACAAGCTGATTAGGAGATATGTTTGGAGTATTAATAAAATTTTCTAAGTAAGAAAATCCACTAAGTATGGTAAACCTTTCTCTCAAAGCATTTTCTCACAAAATTTAATCTCTAAACAAATACGCATACTATTAATCAATTGTAATTATGCAATATATAATTGAATTTTTTTTATTTACCCATTTTAAAGGACTTTCACTTTCAGGTATTACCTAGTCCCGGGTTGAATTGTCAACCGGTGGTGGACTAGAAACCTCCTCTACCTTTACAATAGGCCTCCATTCCATATTTGTCCTTCCATTACTCTAATGGTGAGATGGATGAAGTTTCCAAAAAAATTCACCTAATTCTTATTCCTCTGAAATGAGCACAACAGCTTCCTCTTAATTTCCTTCTTTTGGGATGAGGAACTCGTTTTGCCATTTCTTTACTCTACATGATGAGATTGGTCTTTCTCGGTTTGTCGTGTTATTGATGAATGGCATCAAATTATTCATCGTGTCCTCCTCTTCTAGCATCTGTCCCTAGAATAATTATGAAATCCACAAAAATTAAATGAAAAGGCATTCCACATTTTTTGAATATCACAACCATACTTCTTAAGCCAAAAAGATGACTAGAATTTTTACTAGGCTTGTGATTATGGTAAGAAGTGGAGAGCAAAATCTCATTTCCTCTTCGCTGATTTCTCTTACCACATCCTTCCCGTGTCGACAAAGTGCAAGTTTCCTACTCGTAATCTTCTTGTATGACTAGTGGCGTAATCACTTTTCTTTCGTGCTTGTCTTCCATTAGCATTCTTGGAGTAATCTCCAATATCCATTCCCACACTAGAAAAACCCAAGCCTACAAAATGAGGATGATCCTCGATCTGTATTGGGTTAGCAATGCCTTGTCCATTTTTACCAAGACCTTTTCCATCGATCCCATTTTATCTAATATTTTGGATCCAATGCCTCTAGTATGCTTTTCAAATGAACCAAAGACATCATTATTTGAATCTAAAACCGAATGCAAGGAGGAAGATTCACATGGTGAACAAATTACAATGCACTCATCCGGCATGATCTATGCATCCGAAGTCAAAGCAATTTCCTTTCTCCGATCACCACACCGCAACCTTACTAAGAGATCATCCTTGGTTTTCTATTTTTATTTTAAGTGAGCATTCTCCTCTTCTAGGTATTAATACATCTATTGCATGAGAGATTTCTCTTCCTAGATCTTGTGATTATAAGCTTCAATTTCATTAATCTTGGCATGTTTGGACATTTTGCTCATGGTGCACCTATACCTATTTAATCAAATTGAAATATTGCACAATTGAAGCAATCACATGATAAAATTAACCGATTCTCGATACAAAATTTGGTCATAGATTAGCAAGTTTACAAGTGCAATAAATCTTTTGATACAAACTTGATCCAAAAATTCAGGTAAAAAATTTTACCTATTTTTTTACGACCTTCGGACCTTTATAGGCTTATTAAAAATTACCGATAAAATTTACTCATTTTAAGTAAAACAATACAAAATAATGCAAGAATAAAAATGACACTACACATGGATTGATTATGGAGTTCGAAATAGCCTACGTCTCTGGGTTCTTATCGAACTGTTCCACTAGTCAAAATTTGTAAGTACAATATGACTTTTACAACAAAACCTAATGGAACTTTACTTGCCTATAAAGTACTCCAGACCTTTAAAGAACACTAGTGCTAAGTAGGTCCCATCCTCCACCTTTCTAGTGCACAAGGATCCTACGGAACTCAATCGTCCTTCTAGATGTTCGCAAGACGCCCTATGGCACTCTGGTCAACAATTCCAGGCTTTGCAAATAAAAGTGTGGTGCTATGGGCCAATTGGTGAGTTTCTAATAACTCCCAAATTTTATAATTTTCCTATTAAAATGATAGGAATTAGCTCCCACAATAATGCCTATAAAATATTAAATAGGAATTACTCTCCAAAATTTTCCTTTTAATTATAAGGCCTTACAAAATAGTTTGGAAGCTTATAGCTTTTGTTCTGTTTGAATAGAGGTAGGAAGCACTTTTATAGCCTTTGAGCACCCAAAATATAAGGATAAATCATTTATCCTTTTGTTTTATAATCTCGTATAGGGATAAACAAATTTTAGCCTTAATAAGGCTTTTGCATATTATTTGGGATAAATATCCCATCCTCTTTTACATGGGATGAAAATTTAGATAGCCTTTTAATAGGCTTATCCATCCACGTAGCATGGCCCTCCTCCATTTTTATTGCTTGGAATAATAATCCCATATCTTTGGTGGGAATATCCCACATTAATAGGGATGGAGAATCCCATGTGGGTTTCCCACATTAAAAAAAAATTGTTTATTACATGATTTTTTTCTTACCCAAAATGGTAGCTGATCATCAATAATTAGCACCATGCAATGGAAGCATTGAGGTCTTAAAAGGGACATGACATCAGGTTGCGAATGGTGGCGGTCCAAAGTTTAGGTCAACCCTAGGCAGAATCGAGTCAACATGTCAACATGTGGACCAATGGCAAGATGACACGTGGCAGTTGGCGATAAGGAAAAATAGGATTCATAGTTCAGTTTGCGACCTTCGGTCTTCATCAGGCATAAAATTTGTGTGCGGGAACAAGAGGCTCAAATTTTATAACGGAGGGGATCCTGGTGTCATGAGAACTATTTTTATGCTACCGACATTGTGGGCTCTCAAACCACCAGTGGAAGTTGAGTTAGCGATGAGCTATTATTTTTAGCTTGGTGTGGGGTGATCAACTCCCCACCAAGTTGATCACATTTCTATGGAGTTTGTACAACTCGGTTCACTATTGACTCGGCATCTAGCTCGGGATTTATTTTATCTCATTTATCTATTTACCAATTTGTTCGGGTCAAATAATCATCACATATGGCTCACCCTTCTTATGGGCTTATCCCTTATATCATGGTGGTTCAACACTCAATGGTTAGCCAATGATTTTGGAGGTGGGTTCAACATTCAACGTAACCACAATGCACAAACAAACCAATGACTTGGTAGATATATCACTCGACGGATTATTTGAACCAACAACGGACCACACGGCCAATTCATTGGCCTTATCCAACAACTTGACACTTTGTATATGGTGCAGCGAGCCCACAAACCTTACAATGTGGGGTAAAAACATTTTCGGGCATATCCTTCGCCACGGTTTGATGGATAGGCCAAGCCAAATTTAAATGCCACTCCCACCATGTGTGGGATCCATGTGGGATTTCCCCATAGTCAATACAAAGAGGCCATGCCTATACCCAAATTGGTTGCCGTTTATGTGGGAGTGGGATTTGATTTCCAACCTCTCCATCGCAAATGGAATGACCTCATCATATCACCTATATAGGTGGTTGTGATGAGGATAAGGGCGATAAGCCCTATATATAAGAAATTCGGTCCACTTTGGCCTATATAAGGGCCCCTCTCCCATTTTATACACATAATTGGAATGTAATGGGCTAAGCTTTATTAAAAGCATATTGGTGGCTATAAGATTAATATAGTTTCAAACTATATTATAGTCCTTTATTTTAATTAAGGCCTCAGAGAAATGCAATGAAGGCATTAGTTTTTATAAAAGAGCCCGAGGAGAATATTAAAAGCTTCCAAGTTATTTCAATAGGCCTTATAATTTTTAAAGGAAATATTTTTGTAATAAAGTCCTATTTAATATTTTAATAGGAAAATATTGGGAAGCTAAGTCCTATTATTTTAATAGGCAAATTGTAAAATTGGGAGTTATTGGAAACTCACCAATTGGCCCATAGCACCACACTTTTATTTGTGAAGCCTAGAATTGTTGACCGAGAGCCATAGGGCATCTTGTGAACATCTAGAAGGCTGATCAAGTTCTGTAGGATTATTGGGCACTAAGAAGGTGGAGGACGGACCGATTGATCATCGATGTTCTTCAAAAGGCTGGAGCACTTTATAGGCAAGTAAAGTTCCATTAGGTTTTATTGTAAGATATAACATTGTACTTACAAATTTTGACTAGTGGAATGGTTTGATAAGAACTTGGAGATGTAGGCTATTTCGAACTCTGTAATCAATCCATGTGCAATTTCATTTATATTCTTGCATTATTTTGGATTGTTTTACTTAAAACAAAGTAATTTTTATCGGTAATTTTAATAATCCTATAGAGGTCTGAAGGTCAAAAAAGGAAAAAGAAATATTAAAATTTTGACCTAGATTTTCATATCACACGGGGGAATCCCCTTTATGTCTCCTCAATAAAGGTAGTGGCACTTAAGAGGTTCTCTCGGAAGAAGGTTTCGGTGTGGATTTCTCAATACGGGTGATTTTTTGCTCTATGGAAGCTATTCTATTTGGGAAATTGAAGACATGTCTTCTACAGGCTCATCATCATGAACTACATAAACATCAACCAAAATATCTTTCTCTACCATTTCCTCATTAAAAATACTAGGGATATGTTGATGATGTTCTTTCCAATTCATGCCTGCAGAGAGCCAAAACTTCTTCAATAACTCGAGAGCTTTGTGATCCTCCACACGGAACAAATGATGATACATAATATGAAAAATAGAGAAGAAAGGAGTCATTTTGATAAGCCTTTATATCAATTCTACACAAACTTCATAGGGTTTTAATTTTCCATCGTTTTCCACTTGATCTTCAATCTTAAATAACTTCCTCACAAAAGCTTCATCTGGGCCAGAAAGGTTGAAAATTATGTGCAGTGTTGCCAGAGAAATATCCTTCAGACTAGTTCCTAATTCCACATCCATCATTATTTGAGAAGAATTAACACAAAATCTTTTTCACTTAGGATGCTCAAAGGAAGATGTAATATTATGAAAAATCAATAAGAATTTATAAGAGGATGGATTTTTCAAAATATTGTGTGAATTATCATGTTAGGATCAAAAGTGAAATCAATTTTGTATACTCACACAGTTTTGAAAAAGAGGAAACAAATTGATATTTGTCAAAAGATGTTTTTGGCTTAATTCAACAATTCACATAGGTGAAGCATCAATTTCAAGATGGTTTCAATGATTATCTACTTCCCAAAATATATCCTCCAAAAGGAAGGTGTCAAATCAGTTAAGATAATGACATAAGGGAACAAATAGTTTGTGACTAAGTGCATGAATGACGATGACAACATGGATAGGACAAAAATGATTAAGCAACAAAATTAAATATCTTACACACATTTGTGTCAGTAACTAGAATAAGAATCAAATTAAGGAATGAAAAAGATATATTTACAATTACAAGATATTTTCCAAAAATGAAGCCCATTTTCTCGTGCCTTTTTGGGATGGTTCGTTGAAATATTTTTGAGGGGAATTTAAATAATAAGAATTAACTAAAATTGTATAAGTATGGGGATGTGTCCTTAAAAATAGAGGGGGTTTATTTTTTTCTATTTTTGAAATAAGGTAGAGAGATTCAATTGTAAATATTGCATGTTTCCTTTGTGAAATGCATACTCATCTCAATTTCCCAAACTTTTGTGTCAAGGTGGTTATAATGTAAAACAATTGACAAGATTTGAGAGAATTCAATTAATGTTCCCTTTCTAAGAAATTCTAAGCTCTAAATAAAATATGTTTACTTGTTAGTTTAAATTATGTCTTCAAGGTTCTGTGTTTGAAATTTTCCATTAATATGTTGTATTTTTCTGTTGTAGTCTTGTGTTTATTGTTTTTTTTTCGTACACTATATCTTTATTTAATGGTTATGCTTTGGTCATTAGTTTTATATTGTGCTATAACCATTTACTTTACACTATTGGATTTAATAGTAAAATCCTTTAACCATTTTGTGTTGATAGATTTTTGTTAGCCTTTGAGTGTATCTTGGGTGTACGAGGGATGAAACAATAAATACTTTATTATAATTCTTGCATGAGTTCTTGTGTCAAGTATTTTAAAGATTGTGTCAAATTTTTGCATCTTGTAAGGATCAATGAATGTAAATATACCTTTATAGAAACTATGAATTGTTAATTAAATTCTTTATGTTTTTCCCGAATTACAGTTGCTCTAAGTGTTAAATGCTTCACTAACTAATCTATCTACCTATAATCCTCCCTCATTCAAAAATTACATAATTAATCCTACCCAATTTTATCTATCATTAATTTTTGTTGTTGCTTTGTATTTAAATACCACTAAGACTTCCCCCTTACTGCAAATTTTACCATCTAGAGAATGCAAGAGCAATCAAATCCCACTATCTTTAGTAACTTGTGTCCGGAAAAGTAAACATACACATCTTTTGTGACAACTCGTGAGAGTGAGTTTTGTGTCCATTGACCATGTTTATCCTAGATTTACCCACCATTTTTAGAAATAAATTGAGGGAAAAAATATCCCATCTCCCCCTCTCCCATTCAGGTTACACCTCAGGTCCTCTCACCCTAGTTCAAGGTGGGACCAAAAGTAGTAGGAAAAGGCCATCTCCTCTGTACATTCCCCTCAATCATCCTAATTCTTGATCCCTAAGGAAAGTGCTAGACCCATCCCTAGCTACAAAATGACATAACACCCAGTCTATCACCATTCCAAGCCAATTCCCCACTTTGTTTCCATAGAGAGAATTGTTTTCAAGCCACCAGGGGTGCAGATTTGAGGACCAACATGCTTCTAGCACTATTGCTAGGGGATATTGATACAAATTGATATCTATTTTGGAAATTAAGGTTTATATATCCCATCAACAAGTTCCTGGTAACACTACTCAGGACTTCTTTAGTATAATTGAGGTTCGAGAATACAAACCTGTAAAGAGCTTTGTCAAAATTAGGCAAAATAGTCCATTTTGAAGGTATTATTCAAAATTTTCTCATTATAAGAAGGTTTTCCATTAAACCTGACTCCACTAGGAAAATCATGGTAAAATTCATAAATATATGTAAATATTTGTCTTCCCATTTACGAAGTTATCCTTTCAAGAGATTTTGGAGTTGATCTATACATCTAAGGTACAAGGCCTTAGTGGCGGCTCTATCTTTCAAAGAAAATATGGTGTATACAAGTGAATTTTTTTATACCTTGCTGATTAACTCTCCCCTTTGCAAAGCTAGAAGGAAGAAGGTCATTTTTCAAGTCAGATCCTACTAGAAGATTACTACCAGAGATGGAGAATACATAGGTAAGAAGGAAGCAAATCGAAACCAATGGTTGATCAAAGGATAGAAGAAAATATTGTTCAAACTATTGAATATTATCCACCTTTGATAGAGGATTACTCAAACACATTTTGATGTCTCTAATTTAGAAAGGTTTCAAGTAGATCTACATACTTTTTTCAAAGAAGGTCCAACATCTGCAAATAACAAAGGTATTCTTCATCTTCCTTATGTGTTGACTCATAAGAACAAAGTGTTTTGTGAAACTGAGTCCCCAAGAGATTTCCATTTTGTGGATCATACTCCTCTACCTTAGATACCTCCTGTTCCCCACCATTTCAACCCTCCTTTTGAAAATCCTCCACCAAATAACATGGTTGCTCCTCCTCCTAGAGAACCTTTCAGAGTTAACACATATAGACCTATTGATTTTAATAGCATGGAAGGTTATCCAAATGAAGTACCACATGAAATTAGGATGATGTTTACCAAGTTTCAAGGAAATAATGCCATAAGTGGAGATCAACATCTTAGATTTTTCAAAATATAATGGATGAATATGAAGTAGAGCATGAAGATGTTTATGTAAAGTTATTCATACATACATTGGAAGAAGATTCCATAGATTCTTGGTTAGAAATGAATAATGATTTCAGACTCCAATATGGTGATAAAACTGACCCTAGGTTTCTCTTATTAGAGTTTGAAAATATCAAAAAGAATCCAAATGAGTATGTGCAAGACTTTAATACTAGGTTCAATAAAACCTTGATTATATTGTCTATTAATATAAGGCCAAGTGATGATTATTTCTTGATTAAGTACTCAAATGCTTTTGATAAGAAGGAAAATTATTATCTAAGGGATAAAAATCCTAGAACTCTAAGGTAGGATTTTTCTATGGCTGTCTAAATTGAGAACAATATTAAAGTAGCAGGGAAACCTCCAAAGAGAGAAGGTGTCAAGATAATTAATCCAAAAATCCACAGACCACCCGAAGGTAGTGGACTTAGAGGAAGTGGTTAAAACTTTGGCCGGAGCAAATCAAAGATATTTCATACAAGATGGCTAGAGTAGAGAAGGATTAGTTTCAAATTCTCAAGTTTAACATCAGGCCCAAGGACAAAATATATTTGGAAATCATCCCAAAGGAGAGCATTGAGCTGATGGCAAAGGAAAATAACCTATGGGTTCAGAAACAAGCAACAAGCTTACAAAGAAAATAAAATAGTCCATAATCCATTAACAACAAGAGTTGCATTGGTGGAAGAAGACCACATCATTGAATGGTGTGATAAGTGTTTATTGCCACACTCTCCTTGTGAGAAACTTGTTGGAGATGATGTTGTGACTGATGAATCTAGTTTTGATGACATATGCATGATGGAGTGTCCAAAATATTCAATGTCAGGATCCACTTTAGATGATCTATTATATGCTAGAATTGTGGAGGAATTTTGGGATTGTATGTATAATTTATCATCCCTCCCTTCTATTATTAATGTTGATATAGATATGGCTCAATCATTTGAGCTTCCAAATCATGACTTTGAGTATTTGAGAGCTTTAATGATTAAGAAGTATGATGGTGGAATCCCTTCTGAAGAGGATAAGAAGCTATTAATTAATGTTGTGGTTGTTCAAGAAAAGGAGTATAACCTTAGGAATAGACAAGTCAAAGGACCTGCCCCTGCTTCTAAACCAAAAATTCCTATCTTAACTAACATCCCCAAAGATACTCCCATAAAGATTATGCCCAACAAAGTTCCTATCAATACTTCAAGACCAAGTACTTCTGCATTCACCCAAACAATAAGGGATAATATCCCATCAAAAATATAGTCACCTTGGCCTCTAATACAGCCCTACCAAATTATGTTGCATGTGATATGGCTCAAATTTTGAGTCAAATAAAAATTACAGTCCCAATTGTGGAATTACTTAGAATTCCTGAACATATAAAAATAACATTTGAATACTTGGGGCTGAGGGATGATGTGATTTTTAAAGGAAATGGTGTAAATAATGTGGTGACTTTGTCTGCCATAGCTGAAGTTAAGATAAATGAAGAACCAGAAAACATGGAAGAACCCCTAGAAGTATATTTAGGCACATCCTTGGTTGAATCCCAATTGGATGTGGATCCTTTCTTTACTACTTTGATTGTTAATGGGTGGCTTCTTCATAACTGCATGTTTGATTCAAGAGCTTCATGTAATATCATGCCTTTAGAGGTCATGAATGAATTGGATATCAAGATAACATCAACTTTTGGAAAGTGTTATGTTATGGATTCAAGAGAAGTACCTATTGTTGGGTATGTTAGAGGTCTAGTGGTGCAACTTGCTCCCTATCCAAGAAAATATTTAACCATGAATATGGTTATAGTAGACTACCATGCTAAGTGGGGCATGTTATTATCAAGAAAATGGGTTGCAAGTGTGGGAGGAAGTGTTTAGATGGACATGTCTTATGCCTCTATACCATTAGAAGGGAAGTTAGTCAAATTACACAGAGAAGAGAAGATGCTACATCTTATTGAGGATCCCATGAATGCCTCTTATGAGGTATTGTTCGTTGATACAAATTTTGGTAACTTCATAGGTTGTGCAGATTATGAAGATCATTATATGGATGCTAATGCACATCTTGAGGATGCAAATGTTCCCTGGACCATGATTTTTAATGGAACATGTTCTAAATTTGGAAATGGAGCTGGAGTGGTTCTGACTTCTTCAAATGGTGAGTCATTTATATTTTCCTTTAAGTTAAATTTTGAGTGCACCAATAATGTAGTAGAATATGAATCACTCTTGTTGGGACTGAAAATTTCTTGGAAGCATGGGATAAAATATCTCCTTGTAAAGGGATATTTTGAAATGATAATCAAGCAAGTACGTAAGCTATATATAACAAAAATCAAATATTAAAGTAGAATAGAAATGTGGTATGTGATCTCCTTGAGTGTTTTAATTCTTTTAATATTATGTATCACAGGGAGGATCTAAAATGTGAAAACTAATAGGTTGGAAGTTCTAGCTTCACAATATGACAAAGATGATTCATCTCTATACTATAAATTTGAAGTGGAAGTACTGGTTTGACCTTCTGTACCTGATAATATTAAAAACTAGAAAGTATTTGATGATGATTCACACATTAAAATATTTCTCAATTTCCAAGGTGAGTTCACTGACCAGATTATTGATTTAGAGCCTATGATAGAGTTATGTGAAAGGAAGGAAGTTCTATTTGGAAAATAAGTAATTCAATTGAATACTAATGTAATCCCAAGGGGATTAGTCAGTTTGGAATCTGGTTTTGATAGTACTGATAGAGTAGTTTGTAAATCTACTACTTTTCCAAGAGATGTTGTGGAGTGCAATTTGGGCTCCATCCAAGATCCTAGAAATGTATGGTTAGGTAGTAATCTAAGTAAAAAGGAAAGAGAGGCTTATGGCCAATTATTAAGAAAATACAAGGATTACCTTGTTTGGTCTTACTCGAATTAAAATCCTATAGAGAGGATTTGTTTTAGCATGAGATACCATTGGCACCTCACTTTAATCCTTTTAGAAAGAATCAAAGACCAATCAATCCCCTCCTTGCAAAAACAATGCAAGAATAATTGACCAAACTAAGAGATGGTGGGATAATATAACCCACTAGGTATTCTTCATGGGTAGCTAACTTAGTGCTAGTAAAAAAAAATAATGGTTGATGAGGCTAAAATATGCCTCATCAATGTGTAATGAATTCTCTCATTTTACTCCCATTTTAATCAAGTTTGTCTGCATTTCATAACTTTTGTTTGATCTAAATATAAGTTAGGATGTAATTGTCCATATTTTTTTGATTTTTTCAAATGTCTAAAAACTCTATAATTCCTAACAAATTGTGTGGAAATTAATTTTTGGAATAAACAGGTCATATTTGGTCAGGATAAGTGAATTGTGAAGTAACCAACACCTTTTTGAGGAAGTTGGCTAAAATGCGGCTTAACTTCTAACTTTAGCGATTAGTTCTAAAAATTTTCCCTTTGGTTTCAAAACTTCTCCAAAGTTTTGGAATCAATGGGAATCTCCTTATTCTATCAAAATTCGGTTATGGAGAAAAGAATGGGCCTTCCAATCAGAAATAAACCAACAATTTTCTGGTTCTTCATACTCCAAATATACATATGTAAGACCAACAACTATATATCCAGCTAGTTTTCTAAATTTCATATCTACTTCAGGCAATATTTTGTTTCACTAGAATTTGTAGGTGCAAAGACAACTATTGAACACTCATGATTGTAAATGCATCTTCAGATGGAAAATATATATAGAGAAATGAAGATAGATGTGGGGGTCTCGAGTTAAGTTTTGTAAGACTGAATAATTCAATAATAAGAATAGCCATTTAATTTTGAGAGCAACATATTGTGTTAACTCCTAATTCAAGGTGGAGCAAGGGCCCACTCCTCCAAGAAAAAGGATCTTCTCTTTCATTGGTATTTATATTTTCAAGTAATTTGTATAAATATGTTATTTAGCAATTCTGTAAGTACTTTTGATTCATCAATTAAAATATGTTATGTGGAGTTATCTATTGTCCCTGCAGGTGTTATAGTTTACATTCTTATTTCCTTAAAATAATTTTAAACAACATTTTCAAAGTGTGTTTATTTCCAACAGTGTGTTCAATTCTGTAAAGTGTGTTTATTTCAACAAGTGTGTTCAATTCTACAAGATTTGTTCATTTCAACAATGTGTGTTTATTTCAACAAGTTTCTTATAGTTTAGCTTTAATAAGGCTTTGGCCAAGAAATCTTAAGACACTTTAAAACCCCCCAAAAAATAAAAATAATAAGTATCTACAATCAATTACTAGTTCACCTAAGACTTCACTTGTTGCATATAGCTTTAGACACACCCCTGGTTTTAATATGACATCAACCATGAGTTGATTAAATGAAGGGAATAATGACACCCATCATTTTTGGTGCCATTTCTGGGGACACACTAGTTAGAATTTTCTAATTAGGTGTCAACAAGAAAAACAATCACACATCTAGTAATTGAAAAATCTTCCCTACGTTATCATAAAATTTATGAGTAGACCAAGAGACTCAAAGGGTAGATTTCTCCCAAAAATATCTCAACAAGAATTATCAGCATCCTCTAGTTCAAATAAGGAAGTTGAGAAAGAATTAGAAGCACCATTGTCCCCTGTTAGATAGGAAGTAGAACTTCTGCCTTTGGAATTTCTGGATCAATCACTAGAAGGGGGTGGAACTTTTAGAAGAAGGGTTATATCCCAAGACCTGTTTAGAGAAATTTTTGATTCTCAATTGAGCAGTAAACCTCCTACTCCTGACTTCTCACCTTTGCCAAAGCAAATCACATACCACGTTGATTGGGAAAAATATTCAAAATATATTACAGATATGGCTCGAGAAGTTGAAAGAGAACCTGATAGGACTTTTACTTATCCAATTCAGTTGGAGGATGACGATACACCTATGAAGAATATTTCACCTACACACTTTCCCACATTTAGAGGAATGTCATCGAGGGCCCTAACCAATTTTTTGTTTGAATTTAAAGTATTGTGTCAAACCTATGACTATAAAACAGATAATCAAAAACTCAAGTTGTTCCCATCTACTCTAAAAGATGCAACAATGAGGTGGTTTATGGGATTAACATCCAATTCCATTACCACTTGGGGGAAAATGGAAACTGCCTTCTTAGACAAATATCAGGACTATTGTAGAGGGAGAAATAGGAAGGAATAATTTTTAGGATCAAACAAGAAGAGGATGAAAATTTGGAAGATTATTTAGATAGATTCCTCTTCATAGGTAAAAGGTGTGGATTTGTACTTCAAGAAGAGCTAAGAAAAACTATTTTTCTTAAAGGTTTGGATGATAAATCTAGGGAAGCCCTTAATTTAATGGGAGGTGGAAACATCAATCAATTGAGAATGAATAATATTAAAGACCTTTGTAGAAGTTATTCAAGAATGAGGGGTGGACCCAGGAAAGGAAAAACTATGAAAGGTATGAATTTAGACATAAACAAACTTGTGGATGAACTAGCAAACTTTAAAACAAATATCCTAGTTCAATTAACTTCAACCATAGATGGATTCCAAGCCAAAGCAAATGCTAATACTGAACATTTAGCTATGTATTGTCCTAGATGTAGAAAGAAGCATGTAATAAGAGATTGTCCTCTAGATAAAACATAAATATGTCTTATTTGTGAATCTAGGGAACATGAAGTTAGTTATTTTTCTCTTCTTCCAGTCATAAAAAAATAAACTTAAACAAACTAGCAATTCATCCACCATAGAAGAAGTAAACTTTTTCCAGAGACAAGATAGCCAATGACAGTTCATACCAAGATCTATTCCTAATCCCTGGATGATGCCATGGGTGGCTTAGAAAGTACCACAAAATTAGGGACAACCCCCTTGGGCCCCTTAACAAACATGAAATCCCTAGGATTGGGTAGGACAAGCCTGGTATGCTCAAGGACACCAACAACCTTGTCTGGTCAAGGTAACCCTTATGCTTGGTCACAACCTAGGTGGAACCCCAATAACTATGCTCAAGGGAAGACATATCCCAACCAGCAACAACAAGCCATAATGGGTTCCTAACACAAGGTTCACAAACTGAAAATGTGGTTCAAACACAAATACCAACATAACCAGTGGCTAATCCCAAAAACAAACAAACAACCCTTGTTTATGGAGCAAAGCAAGAAAAATGGTTGATCTTAACGCCATGGACTGTAAAGATATTCAAACCAGATCTAAAAAATAATTAATAGTCCACCTATTATAATTACCAAGATGTCAGATGAGACTGAAACCCCTAGTTTAGTCATCCCTAAGGTTGATGAAAAGAAAAAGAGAAACAACCAGATAACAATTCTATAGAAACCCCTTTTCCAAAAATACTTAAGGAAGTTATTGAGACCAAGGAATATGAACTGGTGTAGGATTTGAGGAAATTAAATATTGAAATACCATTGTTACAAGCAATCAAGGACATTCCTAAATTAAACAAATTAATCAAAATGTTATGCTTGAAAAGACCTGGAAGGAAGAAGTAGTACCCTAGGACTATTAAGGTAGATGGGAAACTTGTTGATTTATTAGTAGGAAAACTCTCACTTCCCAAATATGGGGATCCTGAAACCCCGTTATTTCTATCACTATAGGGAACAAACATATACATAATGTTTTGGTTGATTTGGGAGAAGCTATAAATGTTATGACAGTAGACACTTTGAAAACATTACCATTGACAGTATACAACCTACTAGCACCATATTGCATATGGTAGATTAGTCGAGAGATAAGCCACAAGGATCATTGAAGATATTGAATTCATGGAGTCATGGGAGTATCCAGTGGACTTCCTTATATTACAACCAAAAGGTAAAACACTTGGTTATCCCATCATTTTGGGTAGACCATGGTTAGCTACAATTGTTGCCTTAATTGATTGCAGATCAGGTGATATGACCATCTCTAATGGTAAGAGTTCTAAACAAATTTCCCTATATCCTTCTGTAAGACATTTTATTGATAATCAAGAACAATTATGGGTTGATGATCCCGATACTAATAAACAAAACTTGTCTTCTTTGGCTATGATAACATTGCAGGATCATGTACGAGAGGTGGAGAATATTATTAATCACCCATTGAATGATCACCAATTATCTTTGGAACAATCGAGATAGTTCCAAAACCTTCATACTTAGTTCGGAACCTTTAGAATTAGTTCTAGAACCTTCAGACTTAGTTCCAACATTCATACTTATCTCGAAACCATAACAATCCCATACAGATGTAAATAATTTCACTCTGGAGGAACGTGAATTCTCTTTGGGAGGGGAAGAAATAGCTATGAAATCAGTAGCATTAGTCTCGAGAGATATCAGAAATAGTAAGGAATCTCTAGAAAATGTCAATGATGAGGAGCTTGACCAACATCAAGATAAGTATCATAACTCTTCTTACTGTCCTTTATCTAGTATTCTTTCTCAAGGAACTTTAGAGACATTTATGCATATCATATGTTGTTACCTCATTCATGTCCACTAAACACCCTAATGGAACATTTTCAACAAATTAGTTCATCACACACTAGAACTAAACAAATTGAGATTCAACTAGGTAAGATTTTGAACATTAACAAACTTGTAGGGAAATGGTCAAGAAGCAAATTTTTGATGTTTTGAAATGTTATACTAGATATTTTTCTTGGGACTATAAATACATGAAAGGAATGCACCCAAGTATTTACACCCATCACATTTATACTAAAAATGTTAAAACAGTTAGGAAACCTCAAAGAAGGATCAATCCAACCTTAAGGGACATAGTCAAGTAGAAAATACAAAAGCTATTACAAGTAGGCTTTATCTACCCCATCTTGGATAGTCGGTGGCTGTCTCCTCTTGTAATTGTGCCTAAAAAGAATGGAAAATGGATTAAAAAAATTATTATATGGAATTGAACAAAGCTACACTTAGAGATTATTTTCCCTTGCCATTCATAGATCAAGGTTTAGACAACCTCTCATGTAAACAATACTTTTCCTTCCTGGATGGCTTTAGTGGATATAACCAAATCAGGGTGGCTACTAAGGATCAGGACAAAACTACCTTTACTTGTCTATGGGGTACCTTTGCCTACAAGGTACTTCCATTTGGATTATGTAATGCTCCAACGAACCTTCCAAAGGGTTGTACTAGCAATTTTTGTAGATCTAACTAATGATTGTGTAGAGGTATACATGGATGATTTTACTATGCATGGAGACACATTTGATGATGCCTTGAAAAACTTGGATAGAGTATTAACAAGATGTGAGCAACACCATTTGTCTCTTAGTCATGAGAAATGTTTGATGATGGTTGATGAGGGAATTGTTCTAGGACATCATATTTCAAAAAGAGGAATTCAAGTTGACCAAGAAAAAATTAGGATTATTTTAGACTTACATGTTCCTCAAACCCCCATGGATATCAAGTCATTCTTAGGACATGTTGGGTACTATAGGCGTTTTATCAAATATTTTAGTAAAATTGTTGCCCCCATGTTTGGTTTTCTTACCAAGGATTGTGAATTTATTTGGGATGAAAAATGTCAACATGCTTTTGAAGAGATTAAGGAAAAACTAATCACTTCCCCAATATTAAGAGGACCTAATTGGGAGAAACATTTTCACATCCAAATAGATGCCTCAAATAACTCAATTGGTGTAGTTTTGGGACAAAAAGATGAAGAGGGAAAAATGTATGTTATTTACTACCTTAGTAAAAATATTACTCCCACTGAAAGAAATTACACCACCACTAAAAAAAGAATTTCTTGTTGTGATCTATTCAATTAATAAGTTCAGACATTATATTACATGGTACAAAATATTTGTACATATAGATCATTCAACAATTAGATATCTAATGAAAAAACCAGTGGTTGGAGGTAGGATAATCAGATGGTTATTACTTTTACAAGAATTTGATATTACTATTGTGGATAATCTAGGAAAATATAATGTGGTAGTTGATTTCTTGTCAAGATTAACCACTACAGGGGAACAAGATCCAGTTAAGGACAACTTTCCAGATGAACAATTATTTTTATTTCAGCTGATACACCATGGTTTGTTGACATGGAAAATTATCTTATAACAGGGAAGTTTCCTCCTTTTACTAAGAAATAAATAAAAAGATTAATCAAAACAAGTGCACAATTTAAATGGTTAAAGGGAATGTTATTTAAATGTGGCCCTGATTTGGTTTTACGTAGGTGTGTGAGAGAGGATGAAATTTTTGACATACTTAGGGCATGTCATGATGAACCAAGTGGAGGACACTTTTCAATAAAAAGAACAGCCCACAAAATAATTGCACTTAGGTTATTATTTAGCATCTCGTGTATAAATATGTGAAGAAAATACATCAAGCAGTGATGATCCTTGTCAAAGGATGGGACAACCAACTTTCACTCGTGAAATGTATCTACAACCTCAACTGGTGATTGAACCATTTGAAAGGTGGGGGATGGATTTTTTTGGTCCTTTTCGTTCTCCTTCATAGGAAAATAAGCATATTATTTTATGTACTAATTATGTAACAAAGTGCGAAGAGGTGTAGGCTTTAGTGAATGCTAATGAAGATGCAGTTGTTGATTTCCTTTGGCACATAATTATGATGAATTTTGGTGTACAAATAAGTATAGTTTCATATCAAGGGCCACATTTCATTTCTAATATGATATAGGCCTTTACAATGTACTATCATATAAATCATAGGAAGTCATCTCCCTATCACCCACAATCCAATGGACAAGCAGAAGTGACAAACATGGAATTAGAAAACATTCTCACCAAAACAATTGAAGCAAGTAGAAGAGATTGGGTGAAAAGAATACCTAAGGCTATCTGAGATTATAACAGAACTTGGAATACTCCAATAGGATTATCACCATATGAGTTAGTCTATGGGAAGAATCCCTTGTTATCCATTGAATTTGAACTACAAACATTGAGGACAACAACTAAATTGGGTATTGAATTGGATACAACACAAAAGGAAAGAATTCTACAACTCAATGAATTAGATGAGCTGAGACTGGAAGCACTTCAACAGATAGAGATAATCCAAGACCAAAGGAATCAGTGACATGATACACATATCAAGGAAAGACAATTCAAGATAGGAGATTGGGAATTACTATTTGATTCCAAGTACCAAAAATTCAAAGGCAAGTTGAGAACCAGGTGGTTAGGACCTTATCAGATTGAGAAAATATATGAAAATGGCTCTATTTAGCTACTTCCCATTAATGGCAGTAGAAGGACACTTTTGGTCAATGGACACAAGCTAAAACTCTACAGGAAGCCTCCTACCAGGGATGAATTCTTGAAGCAAATTGAAGCAGATAAGGAATTTGATCATATGGAAGAACCTAGTTCTTCCAAAATGATCAAGTAATTAGATGTAAGGATCTAAATAAAGGGAAGGGAATGAAAACCAGCAAATGGCATTCTCTTCCCAAAAAAATAATAAATAAATAAATTAAAAAATAAAAAAAAAAAAAAAGAAAAAGGAAGGGAATGAAAACCAATAAATGGCATTCTCTTCCCCAAAAAAATTCTCTCAAAAGGCCAATTGAAAACCAAAAATGGCGGTTGGTCTCATCAATAATTGGCTAATTCAAATAAAAGAACTTCTTTGGAATTCTAGCTATCTTTTCTAACCATTTTTTCACTTTTTTAGGAATGATGAGTCAAAGAAGGCAACTAGATTACATCAGCAAGGATGGTAATTATGTCTTGATCTTATTAAGGGTTAAATTAAAAGTTTACATGTGTGATTAGACTTGATTTAAGTCATCGTATAATGAGTTATTTATTACACATCATGATTAAAGGGAAATAATCATGAGGTGATGCTGACTAAATAAATGAAAGTGGCGGTGTATTAATAATGAACTGTCATTTAGGTAGAATAAAATAAAATTGAGAATAGTTGTAGAGAAATTCAAGGAGGTAATAGTAAAGTCATATTTGGAGTTTCACAGCTAAATCCAGTAGTTCCGTAGCTATCTCCTGGTAGAGAAGGGGTTTGAAAGAAGAAAATAATTTGAATTGTCTTCTTGGCCATGGGTATAAAAAAGAAATTAGAACCAGAAGATGATACAAAACTCCTTGCATATGGAGAAGTAATGGTCATTTTTGAACAAGAAGGTTGGCTGGAGTTTTTGAAGAAATTCTCAAAATACAATGATGAACTGGTAAGAGAATTTTTGTGAATTTAGAACAACTTAGGACCAAGGTTAAGGGAATTATAATTCCCTTTATTATTAATATAATGAGAAATGTATCTGGTGTACCAATTGTAAATGTACCAAACCCTGTAAGGGGAACTCTAAAAGAATTGGTAGAAACCTTAAGACAAGAAGGTGAACATGAGCCCTAATACATTTATACCACTAAGAAATTCATAAAAGGGGTCAAAAGAGATAGCCTACCCAAACCCTTCGACAGAATAACATTTTGGGTAGTAAAATAACCGACATGCGATGGACAATATGGGACTATTTAAGAAGGAAGTCCTTAAAATACTTATATATATTAGGTATGGGGTAACAAAATAAGAGTACATAATGAACTTTCCTAGTTTCCTCTTCGATTCCATCCATACAATGGCTCAGAGATATTCTTGGGGAGTAGGGATAATTAGGCACCATGGATTAATACATCTGGCCTGTCAACATCATTTTCTCTCTAAGAAAAATGGGAAGCATGGGAAAAATTCCTCCACAAATTTAGACAAACTCCTGATATTATCATAAGGGGAATACCAACCCCTTTCTCTCCTAAAATTAACTTAGAAATTAATCCCCCTAATGAGAAGAAGAAGGAAATAAGTGGGGTTAAAATACCAAAAAGGAGGAGATCTAAGAGGATGATCGAAGCTACAAAATCTATCATTTCTTTAAAAGAAACTCCTTCCCCTTTAATAATACCAGAAGAACCAATACCTATAGTGATAGTTCACCCAAGATGGACTTTGGAGAAAAAATCAGAAGAATTTCAAGAGGGAAGCCCACTTCAAAAAATGTTGAAGCTCCTAAAAGAAAAAGAATTCATAAAAAGTCTAGGGAAACTCAGCCAGGAAATATTGAAGTACAAGAGGATTTAGAGAAAGAAGTTGTTGATATTCTTGGTAGCATGGCAACTTCTCCTCCTCTACAAATTCAAACTGAGGAGTTGGAGAGAGAATCTGAACTATTGGAAGAGCAATATTTTCAAGAAATGGATGACTCAAAGAATATTGTCACATGAGGAGGAACAATTGGCATCTTGGAGGTTAAAAGGAAAATTCCCTTTGGTGGAGGAACAATGCTCATTTCCTAAGGAACTCCCAGTAAAAGAAGAAAAACAACAGTTGAGGCAGGCTCTGTTCTTGTCTAAGGAAGAACTTATAATTAGGGAGAAAGATGAGGAATTGAACTTCCTCAAACACAAATTGGAGCATAGAGAAATGCTTATTGAATAATTGAAAACTCAGCTAACATATAAGAATGAAGAATTGGCATTAGTAAAACAACAAATGGCTGAAAAAGAAAAAGAATTGCAATTGGCTACTGAACAGAGTACTATGAAAAAAGTATATTTAGTGGATCAAATTGTACAAATAGAGTTGTCTTACTTGCCACTCAAACAATTATGGGATGATACCTGCAAAGCTGAATGAGTTAAAAGTATCAAATCAGGAACTAAAAATTCAAACAAAAAAAGAAAAAAAGGAAAGGGAAGAATGGGAAGAAAAATTCTATAAAAGTGAGGAAGAAAAGTTTAAGTGTTTGGAAAAAATACAGATGGTTTGTATGATGAGTGAAAAATTACTAACATGTAGAATACCTTCTCTTACATATAATGTCTTTCTATAAGAACAATTTATCTGGTGGCAATTATTGAGGATTTCATGTGGCCTTCCACATGAATTGAAGGATGAAGCAGAATTCATGGCAGCATATTCTTTGGCCAATCTAGAGTAGAAGAATATTCTTTGTGAATTTTATCTCTACAAATTTATGTTAGAAAAGAACACAAGATTTATGATTAATCTATATGTGGGGAAAGCCAACTTCAGAATTTGTTTCTATGCTCCAGTCAGATAGCTTGAATGAAAGTAATGTTGAACACTTAAAAAAAAGGCTAGTTCATTTGGCCTATGTATGAGAGCTCATTATGGAAAACCATCTACATTTGTTATACATTTCAGGTCTCATGCCTTTGACAACCGATTTAAGGAACATTACATTGCTAGCCTGCAGAGGAGTATTGATGCATTCACCTCATATGAAGAGGAAAACTTTGAGGAAATTTATGATGGATTCCTAAAGAGATGGGAATTCCTTATTGTAGTATCAATAAGAAGAGAATTTATCTCTCCCACAAATCTAATATGGAGTCTAGAAAGGGCCAAAACTTTATGTACACTCATTCCTCAAATTTTTGAAAAACACAGGGGTATGTGGATGGGTATGAGAACAAGGCCTCCTCTCCTTCTTACACCCATGTCTCCATGGCAGAATAGAGAACCTCTGGATCCCACTCATTTTTAGGATTGGCTTAAAATGATAGAGGAAAGATCAAGATATATAGCAAAGTCTTGATCAAAGCACTTAGGACATTCAATTTCAACCATTTGACCTTAAAGCAACCGGTTGGAATGCAGAATTCATGATCCCAGTTTTGAAGAATAGATTTTGTAAGAGGACTTACAAACAAGTAAGTGTGGGGGAGATGATGAGGCTAAAATATGCCTCATCAATGTGCAATAAATACTCTCATTTTAATCCTCGTTTAATCAATTTTGTCTACATTTTATAAATTTTATTTGATCTAAATATATGTTAGGATGAAATTTTCCATTTGTTGTTTGATTTATTTCAAATGTCTAAAAACTCTATAATTCCTAAAAATTGTGTGGAAATTTAGTTTTGGAATAAACATGTCATATTTGGTTAGGATAAGTGAATTATGAAGTAACTAACACCTTTTTGAGGAAGTTGGCTAAAATTCGGCTTAGCTCCAAAACTCTATCACTTAGCTCTGAACTCCAACACTTAGCTTTGGAACTTTAGCAGTTAGTTCCGGAAGTTTTCCTTTGGTTCTAGAACTTCTCCAAAGTTCCGAATCAATGGGAATCTCCTTATTCTATCAAAATTTGGTTATGGAGCAAAGAATGGGCCTTCTAATCAGAAATAGACCAACAATTTTCCAGTTCTTCATACTCCAAATATACATATGTAAGACCAAAAATTGTATATCCAGCTAGTTTTCTAAATTTCATATCTACTTTGGGCACTATTCGGTTTCACTAGAATTTGTAGGTGGAAAGACAACTATTGAACACTCATGATTGTAAATGCATCTTTAAATGGAAAATATATATAGAGAACTCGAAGATAGATGTGGGGATCTCGAGTTAAGTTTTGTAAGATTGAATAATTCAATAATAATAATAGCCATTTAATTTTGAGAGAAACATATTGTGTTAACTCCTTATTCAAGGTGGAGCAAGGGTCCACTCCTCCAAGAAAAAGGATCTTCTCTTTCATTGGTATTTATATTTTCAAGTAATTTGTATAAATCTGTTATTTAGTAATTCATAAGTACTTTTGATTCATCAATTAAAATATGTTACGTGGAGTTATCTATTGTCCTTGTAGGTGTTATAGTTTACATTCTTATTTCCTTAAAATAATTTTAAACAACATTTTCAAAGTGTGTTTATTTCAAACAGTGTGTTCAATTATGCAAGATTTGTTCATTTCAGCAATGTGTGTTTATTTCAGCAAGTTTCTTATAGTTTAGCTTTAATAAGGCTTTGGACAAGAAATCTTAAGACACTTAAAACCCCCCCAGAAAAATTATTATTATTATTATTATCTACAATCAATTACTAGTTCACCTAATACTTCACTTATTGCATATAGCTTCAAACACACCCCTAGTTTTAATATGACATCAACCATGAGTTGATTAAATGAAGGGAATAACGACACCCATCAATGGTGATATAAGACTTTGTGTCAATTTTAGAAATATGAATAAAGCTTCACTTAAATATAATTATCCCCACCTAATATGGATAATCGGGGATAATTTTAGCGGCGAATATTCGTAATATGGCGAAAATTTCATTTTAGGAAAATTTGAAAAGGTGAATTATTCGGAGTGGGTCGGTGTCCTGTTCGCCTAAAATATATAGTATATTTTTTTGGGGGGTTTACCGCCTTCATTTAAAAATATCTCCTATAAAAACCTATGTGATTCGGCGGGTAGTATATACCTCAAGTAGCTTACCAAATTACCAATACCGTGAAATTTGAACTCGCATACCCTTGAGCACCAGAGATTCATATTATCAAGTTAGCTGCGATTGTTGACGCTCGACAAATGAAGTGTTGACACGTGACAAGGGCATTATTGACGTGCAACAAGAATCTGATCGACACGCGACAAGAGTTGATCGACGACGCGCGACAAGAGCTGTATTGACGCGCGACAAGAGCTTTACTGACGCGCGACTTGGGCTAGGAAGTGACGCGCGACAGAGAAAGGGTTGACGCGCGACAGAAAGAAGTGTTGACGCGTGACTTGGGCAGAGTTGACGCGTGACCTCAGACAGTTCACGCGCGACAACACCTCAGAGACTGGACAGAGTCGCTTCTTGGTTCTTTTGCTGACGCAGGACTCTTTTCAGAATAATGGAAGGTGCCAGCTCAAAGAATACGAAGAAATCTCAGAAATCACTCTTCAAGTATTTTGGAAACTCTGCGGATACAGATATTGTAAATACCAATCATATAGATGCCACTAAAAATAATCATAATACCGACCGTGTGGAAGGTATTATTGAGGTGGCATGTATTCATGCAGATATCACAAACCAAACAAATGAAACCTACGATAATATGCCGATCTTGAAGATATTGTTCTGTTGGGGCAACTGTAGTGCGCAAACTAGATATCACAGATATAAACACTCAAAGAAAATGGAAGACAAAATCAAAATCAAACTCGTCCAAGAAAGAGGAAACCAGTGTGATTGTGATATTGCTCAAAATTCTACTCAAAAAAGTAAAGCATTGAAAACGAATAAGAATATGTGGACCATTGGCATAGACATACAAGTTTGATTGGGCAAATAAATTTCCATTTATTGAGCCTTTACAATCATCTAATTCTCAAGAAATCCCATGTGAATGTACATGTACAATATGTACGTGGAAATTGGGAAAGCAACAAAAATGCAATCAAGCTTTAGACACTATAGAAAAACATTGTGGAAAACAATATTTAATCATAACGGGCGATGGCCGTAAAATCAAAACACATAGGTGGAAAATCGAAAAGGAGTGCATGCATGTTAGATACACAATGGAATATGAGGCAGAGAAGAAAAAAACACAGACATCCGTTGGAAAAAGGGAGGAACGATCACATCGCATATTGGTAAGATGAAAGAAACAAATCTACATGCAAAATTCATACAATTCTCTACTCTTTTTCAAATACTTAAAAAAGGAAGAGCGATGTCGGATTTCCTCGATTTCAAAGTTTTGTATCAATTTAATGGAATGTTGAATGTACCTCAGTCTCATTGGTCTGAGAGTACTGGATGGGAAATGGCAAAATGCCTCTCGATGATAGAGAAGGAAGATTTGAAAGAGAATGTAAAAAAGCAAACTTTATCTTTCTTTCAATTGATGAAGTCACAGCAGTCGACAACACCGCATGGGTATGTATCCACATCTATACATTAGAAAATCATATAAGGACACCTCATCTGTTGGGTGTTATGAAAATGGTTGAAAACTACAATGCTGAAAACCTATATAAAATAGTTGTTTCTCATTTGAAAGATGTTGCTGGTATGACTGATTATGAAATTGCTATGAAGTTGGTATGCATTGGAGCAGATGGTGCATCCACATGCAGTGGTCACCGAACAGGGCTGTGTGTTAGATTACAAACAACAGTGGCCCCATATATGCTACCAATTCACTGTATGGCTCACATAATGAATTTAGCATATAAAATGGTAAGCAACCACGAAAATGTTGCTAAATTAGAAGACATCATAAGAGAACTTCATGCCTATATGTCAAGCAGCCCAAAGCGTTTTCTCGAGTTCCAAAAATTTGCAATTGGAATTACAGATGGCAAAAAACTTCTGAAGGATGTGGAGACTAGATGGATATCTTTGTATGAACCTGCATGCAGAGTTCGTGAGGAGTATCCTTCATTGGTTGGTTTCATGCACAAATACCGTCATGAAGTTGATAGGGCAAGGGACCTGTTGTTCCGCTTAACTGATTTGGAGACATTGCTTACATTGGTTGGTATTCTTCCAATGTTAAAGGAGATCAATACACTGATGAAGCATGCACAGGGCAGATTAATCTATATTGTGGATTTTATACGGATGAGGAAAATGGTATGTCAAAGTCTTGATATATTGTATTGTTCCCAGGATAGTTTTGATGCACCTGTTTTTGAAAATTGGAGAGATTTATTAGATCTTAAAAATCCTAACACCTTTTTGAGATTTAATATCCACGATCACCTATGCATCTCTGTTAATGGGAGGGAAATACCAATGCACATTTTGCAAAAACGTCAAGATATTACAGGATCGGAACAAGAAGATGTTCCCATGACACGTAATTTGTTTGAGTCTGTGATAGTTGAAACCGAATAAAGCTTAAAAAAATTTCAAAACCTTTTCATCGTAAATTAGGAACGTTTACTCAGAAAGATAAAATTCTGAAGCCATGGGTGTGATGAATCCGAATTTTTGGAATACAGAAGGTGGCCGTGCAGACTTTATCAGTAAGCATTTCCATAAATCAATGGGTACAATAATGGAACAATTTACAAAGACGTCAGAGCTCAAGGGTACAGAAATCAAAGGTATACTGAATGCCGATTTATTAAAGTTTCAGTCAACAAATTTTGCAACAACAATGAGGAACCAATATAGGAATTTAGATCAACCTTCTGAAAGTGGTGCTATTACAAGGCTATGGCGAGGAATCTATCAAAGTTCTATCTTACAAGAAGATATCAGTGAATATTTCAGACTATATGAGTTATGCCAGACAATGATTTTGGGGTCTGTGGAGGATGAAAGGGTTTTTAGTGTATTGTCATTTATAAAATCAAAACTGAGAAATAGGTTGGATAAAAATTTGGAAAGTTGCATGAGGTGTTACGTTTCTCGATACTCCTCAAAACCTTTCCGTTTGACAGAGCAATTGCACAGACCGGAATTCCCTTTGCGAAAGAAGAGGTGTAAATAATACAGCTACAAGTACAAATATTCCCAACCTTGAGAGTTTAATTGGCTCTTCGTCACATTCTACAGAAGACAACATCGACTTTGATGAAGCTATTGATAATGGATTGTTTCAACTTTAAGTAGGTATCTTCTTTATCTATCTTTTATTTTTATCATTAAAGATGTTACAGGTCTATATACTAAAAATGTCAGGCAATTCACCCATCTATCTACTAATCCATTTCTCATGTTGGAATTTTTTAAAACACAGATCTAGCTCATTACCAGTGGCAGTGATGATTTCAACTTTAAGCAGGTATCTTTTTCCCCTTAATCTTATTGTTTGTTTCTATTCATTTTTTGACAGAGCAATTGCTCACTGGAATTCCCTTTGCGAAAGAAGAGGTGTAAATAATACAGCTACAAGTACAAATATTCCCAACCTTGAGAGTGTAATTGGCTCTTCGTCACATTCTACAGAAGACAACATCGACTTTGATGAAGCTATTGATAATGGATTGTTTCAACTTTAAGTAGGTATCTTCTTTATCTATCTTTTATCTTTATCATTAAAGATGTTACAGGTCTATATACTAAAAATGTCAGGCAATTAACCCATCTATCTACTAATCCATTTCTCGTGTTGGATTTTTTTAAAACAAAGATCTAGCTCATTACCAGTGGCAGTGATGATTTCAACTTTAAGCAGGTATCTTTTTCCCCTTAATCTTATTGTTTGTTACTATTCATTTTTTCAGCTATGGTTATAATTAAAGATGTTACAGGTGTATGTATTTACATTTAGTTAAATACAATCTTTTTATTTTTTGAAAACGTGGGTTGACATCCGTCCGAGGAAGCTGTTACTTCTCGGGACTGACAATGTCAGGCAACTCACCCATCTATCTACTAATCAATTTTTTGTGTTGAATTTTTTAAGACAAAGATATAGCACATTACCGGTGATGATTTCAATTTTAAATAGGTATCTTCTTCAACATAATCTTATTGTTTGTTACTTTACATTTTTCAGCTCTTGTTATCATTAAAGACGTTACAGGTCTAATTCTTTATATTTACATTTATTTAAAGATATTGTTGGTCTATATATTTAAAGATGTTGCTGGCACTTCTCAGGACTGACAATGTCAGGCAACTCACCCCTCCATCTACAATGTCATGTTACCCTTGATGATTGCAATACGCAAGAGGTAAGCTAAACCCTAGCATATTTGCAATTATGTTTAATTTCTTACCAGTGATGATTCTTTCTTGATTTCTTAGAATTATATTTAATTTATTTTTTATATGTGGAACAAGAAACATACATATAATTCATGATAATCAACATCTAATGCAATTAAAATTAAAGATTGTATGTAAATCCATATAATTAAATTCAAATACCATAGTACATACACAATAGACAATAGTAGAAGTTTTCAAATTCATTATTTAATGTTTCCACAATAATAAAAGTTTCTAGTTTTCAAAACCCTCTTTTTCTTTATCCAATTCTACTCCTCTGCACTATTCCCCAACGGCTTCTTCCAGTGTGGCTGTACCTCTTTCCCAAACACTAGAAATCTCCATGCGACAGCAAATTTGGATCAGCTGCAGCGTATAAACTATCCCGTTGCCAATAATTTTCGTAACGACTAATAATCTCATTGATAAGAACCTTAGCCCTTCTGTCCCATTCTATAAGCTGATTGATATGAGGAAGCATCTCCATCTTTCTCATCAACCCACACAAAATATTTTTTGTGCTTGTCCAGATCTATGAAATACTCCTTGCCCTCTTTAGAAGTACTTGTGCCCAAACCGGGAACCCTGTATGGTCCAAGCAACAAGTGATACCTAATCAGCAAGTGAACAAAACCAGAACTTGAAAACATATAAAGAGAAAACAAACTAGCATTACTTTGTTGCACTATATGGTCCAGCTGGTTATCGATCCACTCAATGATTCTCTCCAAGCTTCATACTCAGGAATTGTGTAGAAAGATAACACATTTCCATTTTTGTGAGTTGCCTACATCAACATGTGCCGACATTAGACATGGAGATACATAACATCTGGTGGCTTAGAAAACAAATATAAAAAGTCTCGAAACACAACCAAATATACAGGGGGAACATTTACAGAAACTAAACAGTGCTATACAAAGATCATGTACACAGTCTCACACATTATCATCGATGGCCATATCTTAAAGATTTAATGTTGTCATATATTTTATCTTCCTGTAGACCAAGGATTTTTTTTCTATTTACTATCTCTTTATTCTCCATTTGTTGGTGAGTGGTAGCTTCCCAAAAAATAGATATTCCTGCCACCTGATAGGATAAAGATAACTAAAATAACAAAAAATTAAATTGGAAAGTGATGTCGAAACATGTCACAATACTACCAAATTCAGTATTCACATTTCCCTGATTCAAGGCACAAACACTTACAGCGACTGCAAGAGCCTTGGCTGAGTCACCCTCCGTTAATATTAAAGTACATTGATCAGAATTCTTCCCCCCTGCTTGATTTGCATCATCAGGTTTGGGAACATCAATTAATTTCCCCTTCTTGGTTCCATCAGTTTTCTTAAGATATTTTTTTTGTTTAAACTTTTCCACTGCACTCATCAGGTAAAACAAAGTTACAAAGCTCATCTTAGACACTAGCATTGCAAAAATTACATGTACTCAGAAATGCTACATATTAGACACCACGCCTGGATATATGGACATGGGCTAAAAATGTGAAACAGAATAAAAAATATGAATTAAAACGAGTTATACTTACAATCAACATGGAAACCAAACGTTGATTCGAGAAAATTCTTTTCTTCCACGAGTGTTGCCTTGGTTGTAACAATTGGTAAATTTTTGAACGGAAGGCCCGTAAAATGATGGATGTCATTTGCTTCGATACTGAATTGAAAAATTCGGCAATCGTTCAGAGTAACATAAAAAATGCCGTCCTCTGAATTGTAGGATGACAGAAAGTAATTCAAAATATCCGGATCTGTTTCGAAATGGGGCATATTAACGATATGGATGTGAGGGCATAAGGGACATCGATTGAATTGGATTCTCTTGATTTTTGTTACTGAACTTGCAGTTGGGAAGCATTGAGACCTGTAAAAATTCAAGAGCCGGAAGATGAAAATGAGAAAATGACCGGTTGAAGGGTATTTATAGGCTAAATCGGGCGTCAATGGCTTCACTTGACGCGCGTCAATAGATGCCAGTGACGCGCGTCAATAGACGCCAGTGACGCACGTCAATAGATGCCAGTGACGCGCGTCAATAGGTGCCAGTGACGCGCGTCAATAGGTGCCAATGACGCGCGTCAATAGATGCCAGTGACGCGTGTCAATAGATGCCACTGACACGCGTCAATAGCTGCGCTGACGCGCGCGTCATAGGGCCATGACGCGCGCGTCAATAGATGTCGATGCGACGCGCGTCAATAGATGCAAGTGACGCGTGTCACCTCTTTTGCACTAGAGGAAATTCCCTTCATGTTTGCAATGCAGCCAATTGAGATGAAGACTTCAAATTTATCCCCAGACCAAAGAAACAAACAGTGATTGGTGTCTAAGACTGAGTTTGAGATGAGGTACCAGTAAGGCACTCTTGACAAAATTTACACAATGTTACCTTTTTAAGATGATCCAACCTTGCACTCTTGACAAAATTTACACAATGTTACCTTTTTAAGATGATCCAACCTTGCACAGAGAACTTTATGTTGAGCTGTAAATTTTTTTCAATATTTTAGACACTTGATTTTATAGATTGTACTTCAAGAAGATCATGATTAATCAATTCAAGGCATAGAAATGGTGGAGCTTCAAGAAAATTGTCTTCAAACATACACTTGAACATTGTATCTTCAGCAAAGGAAAACAAAACAAGGTGGTAGCAGGAATTTTATACTTTGATACTCATTGCACGGGTCAACCAAGTATTTCATCAGCTCAACAATGATAATTAGAAGAAAGTAAAAACAACTTTCCGTAAAAACCTTACCCTTATTGTATCTTTCAAACCTTCTTGTAACTAATACGATATGTAAACAACCTTATTGAGCTATGATCATATGCACCACCTTAAAAATTTGAAAAAAAAGAGATTTTTTAATTCAACCACTCCAAGAATCAGTCCCAAAGAGAGAATCTCAATATGTGAATCCTATACAACATATTTTACTATGATCATGTTTGCAAAATTCAATATTTTCTTATACACTCAAATATAAAAAAATGATCTATACAGACTAATCTTCATGATAAAAACCTTGTATGTTTTACATTAAACTTCAAAGTTCTATATCGAGCTTGACGTATCTTTTAATCACATGGTTATTCCAACTTTGGTTAATCTAGCCTCCATAGCCTCCATAATCTACTCTACACAAAACAATATCCATGATAAAAAAACCATATCTTTTAAACCATGGTCTTGATTATTTCCCAAGCTCTAATTCTTATGGCCTGGAATTTAACTATTTCATAATTGGCTAATCTAGCCTCTACATCAATGATTGTTTCCAGCAAAACGTTATTTTCTGACAAATGGTCTTGACTATTTTGGATGTCAAACAAGCACTGTAATGAGAGATTATGCACTAATATAGAGGTGAATCTCTTTAAAATAGAATTTTCCGACACCATAAGTCTATTAAGGAGAAATCCTAAATAGTAAAGATCTGTTTCAAATCTTAGTTTCTATTTTTTCCCCAAAGACAATTTTCAAGATAATTAAAGTCCCACAAGATATTTAGGCACTAAATTTGACATTATACACATTAAATTTATCATCGTCTTTCATCATCATCTATCATTGATTATCAATTGTCATCATTCATCATCTACGTCCACATACAATACATGACAATGCAAGTAAACAAGAAACATACATATAATTCATGATAATCACCATCTAATCACCATATAATTAAATTCAAATACCATAGTACATACTCAATAGTAGAAGTTTTCAAATTCAATATTTAAAGTTTCCTCAATAATAAAAGTTTCTAATTTTCCGACACCATAAGTCTATTAAGGAGAAATCCTAAATAGTAAAGATCTGTTTCAAATCTTAGTTTCTATTTTTTCCCCAACGACAATTTTCAAGATAATCAAAGTCCCACAAGATATTTAGGCACTAAATTTGACATTATACACATTAAATTTATCATCGTCTTTCATTATCATCTATCATTGATTATCAATTGTCATCATTCATCATCTACGTCCACATACAATACATGACAATGCAAGTAAACAAGAAACATACATATAATTCAAATACCATAGTACATACTCAATAGTAGAAGTTTTCAAATTCAATATTTAAAGTTTCCTCAATAATAAAAGTTTCTAATTTTCAAAACCCTCTTTTTCTTTAGACAATTCTATTCTGCTCTCTTCACCAACGGCTTCTTCCATTGTGGCTGTACCTCTTTCCCCAACACCAGAAATAACCCCCGAACTTACAAGATCTTCAGCAGCCCTGTCCAGATTTTTTAAAATTCTTTCTTCTTGATTTGTTGCATCTCCATGCGACAGCAAATTTGGATCAGCAGCTGCTTTGGCTTTGAACAATATGTCAGGGTTGAGACCATGCTCTTTAATTATCCGCTTTAGTGTATTGTTTTGTTTGTTAACCAAAACAATATTTTGCTTCAAATTTTTTGCTGCGGATAAGCTGTTCTTTGCTGTTTCCAAGTGAACTTGCAAAACCTTCGCCTGACTCTTCAAATTTTCATATTTCAACTACACAAAAAGAGTAATGTCAATTCAAAATATTAATGTAAATTCAAAATTTCAAATTAACAAAAATGATTGTTTGAATGTAATAGTACTTACAACCGCTCTATCTCTTTCGGCATTTGCGATTGATACCAAATCCTTGTCCTTGAACATTTGTTAAAATATGCCCGGCCTCGGCACTAATATTTTCCAATTTTTTTAGTGCCTTATCTAAAATTTCATCTTTATAGTTGTTGTTAAACATGACAGTCCCACATTTTACTTGGGTAAGTAAGGAATCCATCTTCGCAGTTGATTCTCGGGACGACAACGTATAAACTATCCCGTTGCCAATAATTTTCATAACGACTAATGATCTCATTGATAAGAACTTTAGCCCTTCTCTCCCATTCTATCAGCTGTTGGATATGAGGAATAATAAACTCACTGACATGGGATTGACAATCATTACCTATTAAGTTCTCCAAAGGAAAAGGTGGGAACTCTTCACTATCTGAATCTGATGCAGACGATCTTGCTGGAGAAGAATGGGGGCTTTCACAAAGATCAACTGCTCCTTGTTTCTGCCTTTGGGTAGGCTGATCCTGTTTTTGAAAATATAAATCAAGATTTAGATAAATAAATTTAAATCAAAATGTAATTCAAAATTGTAAAGCATATTAAAATTGAAATTTGAAGTATACCTTCTGGCCTTGAATCATCTCGTGGGTATCGAAAAAACCAGTTGGGTCATTGCTATCAATGCCCAAATAATCTTCATCTAAATTTATATTGTTCAAAATAGATATGCCCATTGCACTGGGCAAGCCACCAAGTGAGAGAGTTGGAATTCGAAACGATGTGTCAAGGTTTAGTGTCCCACTAGGGGCCGGAGCAAAAGGCATGCGTTTACCAATGTTCTTTTTCACTGTTCCTCTGGTTGGCATTTTAAAAATTAATTGTTGAGTGGGTGTCGGTGCTGTGGTTTGATCATGACTGACATGTGCTGAAAAGTACAAGAAAAAAATGAAAAATATTAAAACAATTCATAAAGTGAAAACTACGAAATTAAACATACTATAGAAAAGTTGTACCTTGTTGTCGAGGGGTTGTTTTTTTCGGTGCCACGGGTGGCCTTGTAGGAGTTGAACTCAGTGGCTGTTCAGAAGATATGAATGCATGCGACTGTATGGAGTGAGTTGGGGAAGAAGGTTCCATATTCCCTGCAATTCATCAATATTAAATGTTGTCAATTCATTTGGTTAAAATTTAAATTGAAAAATAAATATGCAACTTTGGAATTTGTAAATAATATATGAGAATGTATTACTTCTCTGGCGTTTAACGAGTTCAAACGCTTGAGGGTTTGGAGAGTGAGCTTCCATTTCAGACTGGGAGTCCCCCGAAGCCTCCGCGTGTTGTTGGCCTCTTCCTCTCGACATCTTTTTTTTTCTTGGAATGGCTTCAAGATATCTTCTCTGCAAAACATTAAAATTTAAGTTTTAATAACTGTGCACTGTAATGACGAAAATTGTAATACAATTACAAACTAAATAGTTTATACCTGTTGTTCATCAAATGGAATTGAGAATTTCTTCAAAGCCTCATCAGAGCAAGTAGGAATTTCTTTATGTTTTAAATTTAAAAGTGCCTCATAGTAGAAGCCGAGGAGATAGTTTGTTGAATAAATGAAAGGTTTATCTGAGAGTTTTGAATTTGTTATTTCAGTTCTTATTTTTTTGGATAGATATGTGCACCAATCGAATTTATGTTTTGAGATAGTGGCACAAATATATGCAATGGCCCAATTTGGTATATCCGTTTGGCGACCCTGCAAAACAATTCTGGCTTGAAAAAATCGAAATAAGTGCAGCAAGAAAGTGGTGTGCAATTGATTGTGTATCTACACCACGCCTGGATTTATTGACATGGGCTGCAAATGCGAAACAGTGAAAGTTACTTTAAATCTATAACAGCAAATTGTATCAGAATTAAAAATAGATTAAAAAATATGAATTAAAAGGAATTATACTTACAATCAACATGGAAACCGTACGTTGATTCGAGAAATTTCTTGTCTTCTTCCACTAGTGTTGCCTTGGTTGTAACAATTGGTAAATTTCTGATAGGAAGGCCAGTAAACCGATGTATGTCATTTGCTTCAATAGTGAATTGGAACATTTGGCCATCGTTCAGAGTCACATAAAATATACCGTCCTCTGAATTGTAGCATGACAGAAGGTAATTCAAAATATCCGGATCTGTTTCGAAATGGGGCATATTAACGAGCCCTGTAAATTCACACTCTTCCATTATAGCTTGATATTCTGAAGACATCTTTAAGGCCGTATGGATGTGAGGGCATAAGGGATTCCTGTAGTTGATCTTGGAAATCGATTGAGTTGGATTCTCTTGATTTTCTTGCTGAACTTGCAGTTGGGAAGCATGTGAAGTCGACATTATAGCAAGTATTGCGTCTTTGTCAAAGATTTAGACCTGCAAAAATTCAAGAACGGAAAACGAAGACGAGAAAATGAGCGGCACAAGGGTATTTATAACCTAAATAGGGCGTCACTTGCCCCTATTGACGCGCGTCAACAGGTTACAGTGACGCGCGTCATTTGATTACAATGTCGCGCGTCAATACAAGAGAGTGTCGCGCGTCAATAGAAGATGGTGTCGCGCGTCAATAGAGGATTGTGTCACGCGTCAATAGAAGATAGTGTCGCACGTCAATAGGAGATAGTGTCGCGCGTCAATAGAAGATAGTGTCGCGCGTCAATAGAAGATGGTGTCGCGCGTCAATAGAAGATTGTGTCGCGCGTCAATGGAGGATTGTGTCGCGCGTCAATAGAAGATGGTGTCGCGCGTCAATAGAAGATGGTGTCACGCGTCAATAGAAGATGGTGTCACACGTCAATAGAAGCAAATGACGCGCGTCATCAGGGGCTAGTGATGTCGTTACGAGCCAGTGTCGTGCATCATTTCGAGCTAGTGTCGCGCCTGTGTCGCGCGTCATTACTATCTAGTGTCGCTCCAGTGTCGTGCGTCATTATGAAACAAATTTCACGCCAGTGACGTGCGTCATTACGAACTAGTGTTGTCGGACGTCATTGATGGAGCCTTGAAAAACCAGGCAAAAATTTTGTTTTTAATATCATCAAATTCGCCTTTTCATTTGAAATCAGTTACGGGGATATTCGCGGTATTTTCCACCTTTAATTTTATAGGGTGTCTTAAAATGAACCCTATGGATAATTTTCTACAAAAGGTAACTGGTTCAGAAATTTTATCTACCTTAGATGGATTCTCTAGTTACAATCAAGTTGTGGTGAGAGAATCGAGCAATACAAGACTACATTCACTACTCCTTAGGGTACTTATGTTTACATCAAGATGCCATTTGGGTTGATTAATGTTGGGGCTAATTTTCAAAGAGCAATGGATGATGATTTTACAGGTTTTATAAACCAATTCATTGTTGTATATCAAGATGACATCCCTGTGTTTTCTAAAACAAGATAAAATCACTTAATACACTTAGAGAAAATATTGATCAGATGCAGGGATTGTGTAATTTCATTTAACCCCAAGAAATGTCATTTTGGTGTGTAAAAATCTAAGTTACTTGGACACATAGTTTCTCACCAAGGAGTCATGATTGATCTAGAATAAGTAGAAGTTATTGACCAAGTTCCTATCCCCTTGTCAAATAAAGGTATTCAGTATTTCTTTAAGCAGATTAATTTTTTGAGAAGGTTCATTTCTAATTTTTCTAAAATCACTTTTCCTATCACCAATATGTTGAAGAAAGATCAAGTGATCAAATGGGAAGAAGGGGTTATTCAAGTATTCAAAGGAGTAAAATAAGCACTCAAGACTTGCCCATGTATTAGCTAGTCTAGATTATAAAACATATTTTCAAATTTTTTCATTTCCTTCTAAATTTACTGTTGCCTTTGTGTTATTACAAAAGAATGAATAAGGCCATGAAAATCCTATTGCATTTTTAGCAAAGGTTTGCAAGGGTCTAATATGAAGTAGTCTGATATAGAAAATAAAAATTTTACATTGTTCAAAGCAACCAAAATCTTCAGACCTTATATTCTAAGTTCAAAAATTATAGCATATGTGCCTCACATAATGGTAAAGGATATTTTTCTCATATGGAAATATCTAGTAAAAGGTGCAGATGGGTTAATAAGCTTCAAGAATATGACATGGACATACAAACTACCAAGCTTGTTTGAGGATTGGGCTTAGCAAGGTTGATGGTAAAGAGCAATTTGCAGGTGGTAGAGATCCACAATGTTGAAGAAGATGGGCCACACCCTCATAAAAAGGTGAGAAATTCAGTATGGTATAAAGATATAGTTTATTATTTGATGAACTTGAATTATCCTATGCACTTAGATAAGAATCAAAGGAGGACACTTAAGTTGGTTTCTCAAAATTATATCTTAATTGATCATGGATTAGCTTGGAAGAATCTAGAAGGATTTTTACTTAGATGCATCATTAAGAAGAGGCCCCAAAATAATTGAAGAGTTTCATGGGAAAGTGTGTGGAGGCCATTTTTACATAAAAGTGACTGCTCACAAGATTCGAAAGGTAGGGTATTGGTGGCCTTCACTATTTAAATATGTCACCTTGTTGGTTCGAAGATGTGAAAGTTGTCAATGATTTTCTGGAAGACTGAAAGTTTCTGGGGCCCTACCCTTGCAAATTGTGTCAATAAAAGCTCCATTTAAACAATGGGGCTTGGACTTTATTGGTGAAATCTTAGACTCTTCAAGTGTTGGTCATAAGTGGATATTGGTAGCCATTGATTACTTTACCAAATGGGTTGAATCCATTCCCACTAGAAAAGAAAACTCATCAAATAGTCATGGACTTTATTTTTAATAATATAATATGTAGATTTGGTGTGCCTACCAAGATAATTGCTAAAAATGCCATGAGCTTTAGAGATAAACCATTGGAAAAATGTGCCATGAGTATGGTATAAATTTGTCTTATGCATCAAATTATAATCCACAAGGAAATGGCCAAGAAAAATCAAGCAACAAAAACTTGCTAAAGATCCTCAAAAGAACACTAGAGACCAATAAAAATAAATGGGGTGAGAAACTCAAGTTTGCATTATGGGAAGAAAGAGTTACTACCAAGAGGTCTACAGGAAAAATACATTTTGAGCTGGTTTATGGAGTTCAAGCCCTTTTTCCCCTACACTTACAACTTTCCTCATATCAGTTTATGCAACAATTTGAAGATGGAGGAGAAGTAAGTCCATATGAGGCAAGGATAAATCAAATCATGGAATTAGATGAATTCGAAGGGAGTCTCACTAAAGACATGTCAAGTTCAGAGAAAAACTCAAGAATTTATTTGATAAGAAGGTCACTCCAAGAGCTTTCAGTGTCGGATACCTAGTCCTGTTATGGGATAGTAGACATGAAGACAAAGGTAAACATGAAAAGTTTGATGCCCTATGGATGGGACCATATTCTATTGACATTAGGATAAGAGAACATACTTTATTTCGAAAGATTTGGAAGGACATTCTACCGGAGTTTCTGTGAAGGCGGGAACCTCAAACATTTCTTAGATTAACAAAAGAATCAGGTATGATCATTTTATAGTGTGTAGTTTTATTATTTTGTTTTGTTTTGTGTTGTTTTGTTGTGTTGTTGTCTCCCTTTTTGTAATCTGGTCTATAGTGAATAGGTTTCTAGATATGTTAGTTATGTTATGTATCTACTCAAGAAACCATGTGTGTTTTTCCTCATGACTCCTTACCCAATGGATTAGGAATCTGGTCTTTGTTCTTGTGGCACCCACAAGGGGTGCCCATCCCCAAGCAGGATCCAATCTTGGTACTCATTTTGAGCCATGTTCTTAACCAAGTTAATTTTTCCATGAAATTTCCCATTCCATCTAAAAGACTCATGTTTACATATGTCAATTAGTCACCAAGTCTTCTTGAAATCTCCACAATATTTCCTTCCCATAAAAAATCAAAAATTTAAATATGGGCATGATCATTCGATTCTATGGAGACCACAAGTGCACTAATTTGGAGATCCATAGAATGAAGCACTTAATGTTTTGTAGATTTTTCCAAATTATGAAATTAAAAAAATCAAATCATGACCAAGGTAGATTTCTAGAATGGTTGATGACTATCCAAATTGACTTAGTCCCATAAGTTTAAACAAGGAAGGATACCATGAAATGACTAGTTGCGAAAATAAGAGAGTGTGGTTTCATAACAAAATCCATGGCAAGTTGGTCTAGTATTTGTGCAGGCTTGTCAAAAGGTTCATACCCCAAAAGTTTTTAAAAGGGTTGTGACGCAATCATCTAGTGTTCAATGAGTATGTTGGGATGATGGCACTCTCTGATTTCTTAAATCCACGAGACATTCATAGATCCGTCAAAACGTAATTGAACATCAAAAAATAACCAAAATTTTGTGGGTAAAAGAGGAATGTAAGTAGAAGCCACGGATCGTTTTTTAAAAGGTTCATCACTTCATATATTTTTGAATCCATGAGATACTCAAAGAAAATGACATCTTTCATCACTACTTTTTACCGCGGATATCCAAATCATACAATGCGAATCTAGAGACAATTTGTATGTTATCTAGAGGTAAATTCAGTTATGAAAATCAATTGTTAAGTTGAAAAATGAAATAAGGAGAATTATATGTATGTGCTAAGAAAAAAATGGGAATTTTAGATGGGCCCTAGTCCTTGAAATGCACATAACTCCTAAATATGCATACACAAGAGGGAGGTTCTTATAAAAGAGATACATTGTCAATTTATGGTTACAAATTCCTCTGCAAATGTGGGAATCTAATTTAATAGCTTATTCTTCCTAAAATCAAACTCTTTGAGGTTCTGAGCCCCATAAACATATTGGATACCCTTGCAAGGTCATGTGACATACCCATTTTCATGATCTATTTGATATTTTTTTGGGGACCTTCCAAGATCTTGATCAAATCTAATTTTCTCCTATAAGAGGATACCCATTCAAGGAGATTAGAACCACCTTTGAGGTGGGCACTGGTACCCTATTTGGGTGATAGTTTTTGAGGTTGAAGATGGCCCGAGTATGTCAACTAGTGCCATGGGGGGAATCCCCTTTTACATATCTTCAATAAAGGAAATGGCACTTTAGGGGACCTGTTGGTGAGAAAATTTATCGATATGGCGAATTAGGTGTCTCCACTAACATTCACGGGGCTACGCCCCTCTACATTTAATGGTACGGCTCCCATTATTGAATGTGACTAATCTATTCCTAATATAAATGTTGTTGGTTAGCATAAAGGCTAGGGATCACACAAGAACACTCCACTTTGCGCTGTGGCAAGATTTTTGTACGAGGGTACAAGGGAGGAAATTACAAAAATGTAGGGAGAAGGAGGGAAAGTAGGAAAGAAACATTACTTCCATGAGTATAATTTCAGAGTTCACACCTAGTAACCAGAGTAGTCCAACATTCAATATATAATAATGAAAACCTTGTTACACACACATCAAGAAAAGATGAGACCATGAACAAATTTTTAAGAAATATCCTTATTAAGAAAATAAACACAAGTGTTTTCCTATTCATTGACATTCACAAAGTTGTATAATGAGAGAAGTAGAAGAAAACATGAGAAAGGGAAATAGAAGAAATGTAGCTCTTTATTTCATGTGCATTGACACAAAGTTCAACAACTACAATCCACAATTTCTACAAAGTATAAATTCTTCAAAATATGGAATCCCTTGGAATGAAGAGGCCATCCCAATTTATATCAATTTTTATTGACTCTTCACCTCCCTCACATGACTATTCATGTTCTATATTCTACCTATGACTTTTCATTATCCATTTAAGTATTTCTCTTATAATTTTGAAAAAATACTTTTAATTTTTTAAATAAGTCACTTAAGTGAATAGGAAAAAATACAATGATGAATCTAAAAAAAATTATAAAGGAGAGCAAAGAAAGAGAGAGAAATATAGGAGGGATGGGATGAAGTAAATCCACTCCTCGCAATGATCCAATTGAAGGCCTTAATGCGATTAAGAACTTTAAATAAAATAATTTGACACTAATGATCCTCCATACCGATGAAGATTGCTTTTCTAAACACCTTTAAACATTTTCCCCATGCCGAGATGATTCATGATTCCCTCTTTGTATGATGCATGAACACCATGGGTCATCGAATAAGTGTTTAAAAACATTGTTTAAGATTTTCTCGAAGTGAATTGAAGACGACCCATAGACCATGCTTGTGATGATATTCTATGACAATTTTGTTTCTTGCTGACAAGGATTGCTCATGGAGTGATGTAATTTTCCCATACACCGAGAAGGTAATTGACAAGCGCCGATGAGATGAAAATGAAGATTTCTCATTCCGCAAGCTTGAAACCACCATTCCAAACCATGGAACATTGACATTTCTTTATGACTCGATCACACATGTGGGATGAGAAAATGGAAAAACACAGTGAACTTAAATTCTATGACTGACATCGACACTTCCCCATATTTATAAAGTGAACTTAGTATTTTTAGTAAACCGCTATTTTCACCTTTTCCAACTTTAATCATTCAAATTGTTCCACCTGGATGATCTTGGTGTACACCGCTTCCGCCTAGACTTGCTCTTTGAGATGACTTACTATTTATAGAAGGCACATGTGTAGAAGGTATTACTATTCCTATTAATTGTATTTCTGATCATTGGCTTATGATGAAATGAACTTTCACGATATGGGTTTTTTCTCTATAGTTCTCTTCTAGATTTTTAGCTCAAACTGGTTGTTGGATTGTGAGATTTTAAACTTGTAAAATTTTTCCGTGGGAAACTTGGGATTTCTTCATTGCAAAAAATTCAGGGTGTGTATTCAAAATATTCCACTTGGATTCTAATTTCCTCTAAAAAACTTGAATATTTCAAAAAATAGCACGTTGATCCGTGCATAGGTTTTTTAGATATGAGTGAATCTTCTTTGCGAGCTTTGAATTCTCTTCAGGAAAAAACCTTCATTTTCAATCATTTAAAAATCTATAAAAAAAATTATTGTTTGTTTTTATCTCTTAGGATCATAAGGAAGTCTCAAAAATGGAGAGATAATGAAAATGGAGATGGAATGTTTAGAGAAAATCCGGCAGCATGTGGAGGTTTGGGAGTTTGAATGAAAAAAAAGGTAATCTCCTTGCTTTTATAGCTTTAGAAATGGAAGGAAAGAGGTGGGGCACATTGTTTACCACCTCATTTCCATTTTTTTTGGTGCAATAGGGACATAAAAATTTTCCTTTCCCCTATCATGATAAGTGGCGAGTGTTGATTTGATGCAAGAAGTGAAGGGGGAAGCCACATTTAAGCACTTAGGGGGCGGAAAATGGTCGCATAAAGAACACAGGGGCTAAAAGGGGGTGGGGAAAATTTTACTATCCATTTTTTCTCCTTGGAAAGGTGAAATAGGTGCTAAAAAATTCTTCCTAGCCTCACAATGACAAGTGGCATGCATGCGGGAGTTGGTGGATGAGCTAGTCAAATTGGTCAAAGGGGTTTAACATGAGTCATCGGGGTCATATGGGTGTCTAGGAGACTAAATAGGGGTAGGGCACAGTTTTTGCACATCATGTAACTTTGAAAAGTTTAAATAGGGACATGAAAATTATCCTTAACCTCAAGTTGACACGTGTTGCATTACAAATTTGGTTAAGTATCGAAGAGTGCACCTTGAGAGCCGACTTGTGAAGGTCATAACTTGAGCTCCTAGATGAGTTTTGGGCACTTCCTTATATGATTTTACATGAAAATGAACTTTTGAGAAGAATGGTGAGGTTAAAAATACTTTATTCTGATTGAAACACCCTAAAAATATACTTTTTCTTGGGATCGCCTATTGTGCATGGAAAGAATGAGTTGTCTGAGAAATACATGGTGCTTGAAGATGATATATTTTTTCCACCATGTGGGGGACTAAAATATATTTCTAATGATATATTTTTTGGATCTCAACTCATTATAGAGCTCCCAAAATACTTACTTGAATATCAAGTTTGTTTTTAGTGCAAACTCCTTTAGGCCCAAAAACCCGCTTTCGGTGAATTGGCTCCTAAACACCAAACTTCCCAAAATTTTCCTAAATCAGTTATTTGTGTTCTTGGCTCCTAGATACACCTCCATGATGAAAATTATCCTCTTTTACTACTTTGGTGATGGTATTTCTATCTTAGAAAGGTTGATGGGAGCCCTTTCTAAGTTTGTTGAAAACTTTCCTTAAAACTTGTTGCTCCAACATACTTAAATGATTTTGATTTTCCTAAATCACCTAGGGGAATTATTAATTTCATAGATTAGATCTTGAATGACAATACTATACTTGACACTAAGGGGTAAGCTGATCTGGGGGTGTCTAGAAAGGTATAACATGAAATTTTTCAACATTAGGGTATAGTTGTCCTGTTTTTGGTGAATTTTGCCCATGAAAAATCACATGACAATAGGTCCTCTCGAGTAATAAGATTTCACTTCAGATTTCTCAATATGGGTAAGTATTTTCTCTATGGTGGATATTATATGGGAAATTGAAGACATTTACTCTACAATCTCATTGTCGAAATTGCATAAACATCAACTAGAATTTATTTTTCCATCATCATTTCTTCATTAAAAATACCGTGGATACGTTGATGATTTTCTCGCCAATGTTATTCTTGTAGAAAAGAAAAAAATTCTTCAATAACTCATTAAATTTTTTATCCTTCGTACAAAATAGATGATGATACATAATCTGAAAAATAAAGATAAAAGGAGTCATTTTGATAATACTTTGTGTCAATGCTACCCAAATTGCACGGAGGTGTTAATGGTCCTTTGGTTTCTACTTGATCTTCAATCTCGAATAACATCCTCAAAAAAGTTTCATCCGGGCGAAAGATTGAAAATGTTGTGCATTGTTGCCAAGAAATATCCTTCAAACTGTTTCCTAATTCCACATTCCTCATTACTTGAGAAGAATTAACACAAACTCTTTTCTCACTCAGGATGCTCAAAGGAAGATGCGATCTTATGAAAAATCAATAAGAATTTATAAAATTACAATTTTTTGAAATATTGTGTGAATTATCATGTCAAGATCAAAAGTGAAATCAATTCTGGATACTCACATGGGTTTGGAAAAAGGGGAAACATATTGATATCTATCAAAATATGGTTTTTGGCTTAATTCACACAAGTGAATCATCAATTTCAAGAGGGTGTCAATGATTATTCGCTTCCCAAAATATATCCTCCGAAAGGCGGTGTATAATTAGTTAAGATAATGACATAAGGGAACAAATGTTTTATGACTAAGCATGTGAATGATGGTGAAAACATGGATGGGAAAAAAAGGATTAAGAAACAAAAGTAAATATCTTACACACATATGTGTTAGAAACTAGAATTAGGATAAAATTAAGGAATGAATGATCCTTAGGGATCAAGAAAAAAACACACCACTTCATTAGTTCCATCAGCACCAAGAAGGAGAAATAAGAAAGGTGAGAAAAATGAGGTAAACGGAGTTTCGGAAAGAAGCGCCGCTGCATGCGAGTGGCGCTTCAAAACTACCGCCCTACGGGGTGGTGGTCTGAAACCACCACTGGCAGCCGCAGTGGCATTCCTAAGACTACCGGTCTACTTAGGGTGGTGGTCTTGACACTTTCGAATAGAGAAAGAGAATGGAATGCGAGTGGACGCATTTTTGAAGTGCCCGTCATGTCTCTTCCCTTCCATTCCCTTTCACATCCTCCAGTTCACGGGAGGACATGGGAAGGCCTATAAATGCATGAAATAAACAAGAGAATAGGCATTCAAAGATCCAGAGAGATTGAGAAGTAGATTTTAATGAGAGCAGTGAGCAAGATCTTCAGTGTTGGAATGGAATTGTAGGAGCAAGGTGTAGAAACAGAGCAATCAAGTAATTAGAGAGAAGTTTTACATTGTTGCTTCTTTTCATACTTATTGTAATATGTAATTGTCTATATTAGACCAATAAAATTGGGAAGAAAGAGAAGTTTCCCTTACCAAATTTGGTTTTCTTCTTCCATTGGAGGTTTCAGGATAAAATTGTTAGTGTTGAAGTTTTTTTACTTATTTCCCTTTCTGCAATTTCTATTCTATAGCAATAGATAATCAGTCACAAAGATATAATTTCTCAAGAAAAGCTAACATTTTCCAAAGTTGAAAGTAGAACAACATAATTATGTGATTCGTAGAGTTCCAAAGTAGAATTTTACGGATCATTTTGGTATCATAGTTGATTATATATCCAAGACTGTGGTATTCGATTCTTTCTTGTGATTTTTATGACAATGACAAGGTCCAAAGGTGAAGAAGTTTTACCTTGTGAGCCAAATATTTCTACGAAGAAGTGGAAACAGAGAATTCGAGCTCAAATGGAGGAAGAGAACTTGGTCCATAGAGTCAAGATGCTAGAGACCATGATGGATAGATTGCATAGGAAACAAGAAGAGCTTTCAGATCTACAAAAGATGGCTTGATTAAGAAATATTCCATGGACTTGGTGGTTCGAGCACTAGCCAAAAAAATTGGTATCGAAAGATCCATGAAGAGGAAGAATGGGAAGAGCGTGAAGAGATGCCAATTGTAAGCGAGAAGGTAAAATCTGCACATACACCTTTTAAAGTTGAAACAAAAGTGGAAATAAATAATTTTGAAGGACAAGTAGATGCAAAATTACTGGATAAATTTCTAAAATAGTTAGAATTCTATTTTAGTGTGCATAATGTCACTGAGGCATAAAGGGTCACCTTTTCACATCTCAAAATGGAAGGTCATGCTCTGGTTTGGTGGGAAACCCATCTAGCCACTTGTGAGAATAAGAAACATCCTATTGTCAGTACTTAGAAGGGTTTTAAAGAATTTATTAGAGCTAACTTCTATCCTATTGGCCATAAGAATAACATGATGATTAAGTGGTAGTACTTTAGATAGGGAAGCGGTCAAAGTGTGCAAGACTACACTATGGAATTTCAGAGACAAGCCATGTTGCTTAATATGGACTTGGAGGATGAGGACATTCTGACCAAGTATTTGGGAGGACTTCACACTCACCTTCGAGAGGAAGGTAATCTCCATGAAGCCTAAGGATCTAAATGAAGCTTGTGTACAAGCATACTACATTGATGACAAGAAGAAGTAAGGAGAAATAGAACCAAAGGGAGACCAATCAACAGAACAACAAGACAAAGAACAAGGGAAGACAAGTAGTAGCAGAGGTAAATTGAAAGGTAAACATACCGCTCTTTGCTTTGCATACTTGTAAAGATCCTAAGAACTTCGTAAGAATTATGATGTAAATGGACATACTGACACCACATGTTGGAAGTTACATCCAGACCACTGCACCGAACCAAGGATTCCAAGAAATCCATGGCCACCGTGAAGCCGAAAGAGAGGTGGAGATTGAGGATGATTCGGATGTAGATGAGAGGTGGATGCATGGCCACTAACGTGTATAGGGTAGCATAAGAAGAAGATATGAGTAATCTATCTCAAATCGAATCCAAATTAAGAAGACTAAGGTAAACACTTTAGTAGATTCTGGTTCTCAAGAACAGCTTGGTCTAGAGACTTACGTGCATCCACATCCATACCCACTAGGATGGGTGAAGAAGGGTGTAGAAATACAAGTTACAAGGAAGTGTAAGTTTCAATTTGGGATAAATACCCAATACATAGATGTACTAGAGGCTGATATTATTCCACTTGATGCATTTGATGTTGTCTTCGGAAGTCCTTACTTGTATACTAAGGATGTTGTGTTCACAAGGAGGGAGAACTGAGTACAGATGGGTCAAGGATGGAGTCAGTTTTAACATCTGGGCACACCAAAGCAAATTAAAGAAGGCTATGGTAAGTGCCAACCAAGCACCAAGAATTATTCAGGAAAATCATCAGTTTTGTTTGCTTTCATTGGAATAAAAACAACATGGACGTGAGAACATAGATATTTCTGACCAAAGGATAGAGAATTTGAATATCACTTGTCAATTTTTGCAGAAGAAACAACCACAGAACTTCTCATTCAAGGAGCAAAACAAACTTCCGCTATGTAGTCACTATATCTACCTACAAATTCACTGGACCTGACCATGGGGCAGCAAGAAGAAGAGGAGATATAAGGAATAGTGGTGACTATAGCAGCAGCGTACTTGGAGAGGATTCGACCAATCCATCTCAAGATAAAAAGACAAGAAAGGAATAAACCACTACAGTATGGGACCTTTGCCATACTTGAGCAGGTTGGAGAAGAAACCTTTAGGCCATACTTCATGTAGATGCACGCGATAGTAAGTTGCAAGAGCTTGCAACCACTAATGCCATCTATGCATGACAAAGAAGGAAAGATATAAACATTACCTTCTAAAGAGGATTTTACTCAAGGAAACTCAGAGGATAATTTAGCACTAGAAAACAAACCAGAGATCCACAAGAATCTTGGCGGAGTTGGACAAGAGAAGACACAAAGGTAGACCCAGTGGTACTTGAATGAGCACAAGAGGGAGTCGATTCCTCTACCACTCCCCCACTAATATTTTGTGGGAAAAAAATACTCCTAATTAGGGTAGGTATGATCCATATGGATCTAAAAAAAAACACCACTTCATAAGTTCCATCAGCACCAAGATGGAGAAACAAGAAAATTGAGAAAAATGACGTAAACAGAGATTCTAGAAGGAACCGCCACTGCATGCGAACGGCAGCTTTCAAAATACCCACCCTACAAGGCGGAAGTCCTAAAACCACTACCCTATAGGGTGGTGGTCTTGAAACCTCCACCCATCTAGGGCGGTGGTCTTGAGACCACTAGTCTGCTCGGGGCGGGTCAGTCTGACACTTTCGAATAGAGAAAGAGAATGGAATGCGAGTGGACGCATTTTTGAAGTGCCCAGTCGTGTCTCTTCCCTTCCATGCCCTTTCACATCCTCCAATGCACAAGAGGACATGGGAAGGCCTATAAATGCATGAAAGGAACAAGAGAATGGCATTTGAAGATCTAGAGAGATCGAGAAGTAGAGTTTAATGAGAGTAGTGAGCAAGATCTTCAGTGTTGGAATGGAATTATAGGAGCAAGGTGTAGAAACAGAGCAAGCAAGTAATTGGAGAGAAGGTTTACATTTTTGCTTCTTTTCATACTTATTGTAATCTATAATTGTCTATATTAGACCAATAAAAGTGGGAAGAAAGAGTAGTTTCCCTTCTGTTGGTTTTCCTCCATTGGAGGTTTCCAGGATAAAATTGTTGGTGTTGAAGTTTTATTTGACTTATTTCCCTTCTCTACAATTTCCTTTCTATCGCACTAAATAATTAGTCATAAAGCTCTAATTTCTCAGGAAAATCTATCATTTTTCAAATTTGAAAGTAGAAAAGACATAATGATGTGACTCGTAGAGTTCTAAAGTAGAAGTTTACGAATCAATGAAAAATGTATATGTACAATTGCAAGGCATTTTCAAAAAATGGATCTCAATTTCTACTCCTTTTTGGGATGGTTCGTTGAAAATTTTTGGGGAAAATTTAAATCGTAAGAATTCACTAAATTTGTATAAGTATGGAAGCTTTTCCTCATACAAATAGAGGGGGTTTATTTTTTCTATTTCTAAAAGAAGGTAGAGAGATTCAATTTTAAATATTGCATGTTTCCTTTGTGAAATGCATATTGGCCTTTGTTTCCCAAAATTTTGTGTCAAGGTGGTTGCAATGTACAACCATTAACAAGATTTTAGAGCATTCAATTGATGTTCCCTTTCTAATAAATTATAATATCTGAATGAAATATGTTCAATTTTTAGTTTAAATTTTGTCTTTTGGGTTTTGTGTTTTGAATTGTCCATTAATGAGTTATATTTTCTACTCCAGTTTTGTGTTTATTTTTTATCTATGTCGTAAACTATATTTTTCCTTAATGGTTGTGCTTTGGTCATTAGTTTGATATTTTGTTGTAATAATTTACTTTACACTATTGGATTTAATTGTAAAATCCTTACTCCAACCATTTTGTGTTGATATATTTTTGTTAGCCTTTGAGTGTATCTTGGGCGTACGAGGGGATGAAACAAAAATATTTTTTTAGAATGCTTGCATGGGTTCTTATGTCAAGTATTTTAAATATTGTGTCAAATATTTGCATCTATTGAGGATCAATGAATGTAAATCTACATTTCTAGAAACTATGGTTGGTAAATTCAATTCTCTATGCTTTTGCTAAGTTGAAGGTTTCTCTAAGTGTTAAATGCTTGACTGCAAGGAATCTATCTGCCTATAATCCCCCTCATTAAAAACTTGCATAATTCATCCTACCCAATTTTATCTACCATTAATTTTTTTACTTCTTTTTCTTTAAATATCATTGAGATTGCCCCCTAGTTACAAATTCTACCATCTAGAGAATGTAAGAGAAATCAAACCCCATTTTATTTAGTAACTTGTCTTTGGAAAAGTAAACATACACAACATATTTTGTGACAACTCATGAGAGTGATTGTTGTCTCCATTTTCCATGTTTATCCCAAATTGACCCACCATTTTCAAATAGAAATCTAGGGAATAAAGATTCCATCTCACCCTCTCCAATTCAAGTTACATCCCAGGTCCTCTCACCCTAGTTCAATGTGGGACCAAAAGTAGCAATAAAATTCCATATCCTTTATACATGCCCATAAATCATCCCAAAGCTTGATTCCTAAGGAAATTTCTAGACCCATCCTGCTACAAAACGCAGCATACCACCCAGTCTATTAGCATTCCAAGTCAATTCCCCACTTTTCTTCCATATAGAGAATTGAGTTTAGGCCACTAGGGGGTGAAAATTGGGGACCATAGAGGACATCATAAGCTTCTCCCCCTTACATTGCTATTAAAAATTTTATCATCCCATGCATTCAATTCTCTGCACTTAATGTCTAATATCTCCTTAGCATCAATACAAACCATTTGATACACTCTTGTATCATCATTTCTCGATAACGCACTCTCATGTTATGATTCACACTTGGTTGTTGAGGGAATACTATACACATGAACCTCACACACTGCACACTTAAAACATCAAAAATTCATCACATCTCTTTCCTGCATCCTCTATTACACATCAACACATACGCATTCCACACTTAGTGCATTCATGACATATCTTTCTTGCATATACTTCCACAACTTGCGCTCATTACCTATGATGCAGTCTAGTTCTATGGTTCATACTCATTGCTGATGGTTTCAATATAAAATTAACCTCACCTCGGTCACTCACTCATGCACTCTCTATTCTTTGCACTTTCACAGTCACATATTTCTATCACACGATTCAAACCATTTTCTCGATAACGTACTCTTGTTCTACCATTCATTTTTTACTATTGAGGGGGCATTAATAAATGAACCTCATCACACACATACTTATCCACATTCACTTAGTGGGCATGATGTTCTTATTATTCACTCTACATTCCATTCCATCTCATCCAAATCATACTTCATATCTTGTTCGCATTTAGTCTTTCTTGCATTTACTCATTACATGTTTACTCTATTACACATGCTAGTCAGATACTTTGTATGTAATTATCTTTTATCATACACACATGCATGTTCACTTTCCTTCTAGTTGTGATCACAGAATTTACATAGATCTTTACACACAACATGGATGTTTGGTGTAGTACCTCATACCATTCCCACAGCGGCTCTTGGGGGCATCCACTTTTGTATGCTCTGCAGTGCTATTGTTTCATTTTTCATAGCACATTACTATATCGATTATACATGCTTTGACATACATTTTATCTTTATAACATGCTAACAAGTGCTTCATGTGCAAAATTTGTCTTGTAGGTCTATTTTCTTCCATGGTTGTTTGTTACTATTTTCTTGTCATTTTCGCCATTGTTTACAGGGATTTTCCCTTTGTATTGTGTACACACTCTCTAATTTGTCTATATCGTGGTCGTGCATGTTTTACGAAATCGTGAGTGATGTCCCATGTTTGAAACTCACCTTTTTGGTTTACTTTGTCTCGTTGTATTGATTTTACATGTGTGTTTATATTTCTTGTACTAACACTTGTCTCCTAACCACTTGTTCATGTGTGCCTTGGTTTCTTCCAAGCACACTCCCTTTCACTATAGGGCATAGTTTCAAGACACAGATCGTTGGTCCTTTTTTTCTACATACTCCTCAATAACATCATGTGTATCCAAAATGAGGGGGCGAATCAATCAGGTGAATAAATCACCCCATATGGCATCTTACAGTCACAATTCAAAACTGATATAATACAATCATCGAGTCATAGCAATGGCATAGATCTTGACTTGGGTCCTCGGCATAGTATGGACATTAACATCCAAACTGAAAAGTAGCACCTAGGTGCCCTTAACCCTTATTGTACACTTGTGAATAGGGGAAATTACACAACATTTTTTAGTTCAACACATTTCTCAACACTTCACACTGTGGATTTTATAGGTCACATAGTCCTTAGCACACAACATGCATGCTCTACACAACATTTTCTACTTTCGCATTGGATTAGAACTATTTGAAATGGATCATATTTTTACACACCATCTGTAGTTGTGTTCTAAACTGTGGGAAGTAGTTAAAGGTTGGAGGATGACACCAAACTTTTCTCCCTACACTTCTTCCATTTTTGGTGTGAGATCAACCAAAAACTCGTGTGCAACTAGCGTGAGATCACCCAAAAAACTCGTTCTTCTACATCATATTTAGGATCCTTTATACACACTTTACTTATCATGGATTAGGTGCACATATTACTTTTTCTTGCATACTTTTACACACTTTTTACACATTTTGATCATATATGATTGTATTCGACTACTTGTTCATTCTTCTCTTTTACAGGTTTGTCCTTATGGGAAGTGGTAGTCATCATCACACATCATCACAAAGATCAAGCAACATCAAAATAGGAAAAATCGTGAATTCTACACATACGCTCTCACCCTAGGGTCATTATCATCATCATCATCACTTTTTTACTTCCTCTTCTCTAGTTTCCACGCTTCACATTTTTATCACTCCATGATTTTCCTTGTCTCTCGACATGTTTTTCACCATCGATCTACATGGTTATCAAGTATGCATCTCTTATCTACTTTATGTTATCGAGAATTCGTTCAACAACATAAAGTGGGGAAAATATAGACACTAAATCACACACTTTGGGTATTTATCTAGTCCTGATCACATACTACTATTTATATGATTCCTAAGTAAGAAAATTACTAATCAACCCATGTCTTTTGCCATCTTTTCTTAATTGTTGTTGCCTCTATTCTCTTACACTCCTATCCAAGTATGTATTTTAAAACTTTGGTATTTATCACTTTGGACACTAGTAACCAGCCAGGATGCTAGCACCAAGTGCCCCCATCCCCTCTAGGAACCCCTGACCTCTTTGTACTTTTATCACATATTTTGGGTCCTTTCTAGCAATTTGGCCATCTTATCTTTGGTAGTCAACCTTTTTAGGAGTTAATTAAAAAATTCAATCAAGGGAATCATATAAATATTAAGTTATGTGGAAATAGTAAAGGACCAAACACTAAGCATTAGTTATCACCACCTAAGGTTGCATCCAAAGGCATAAAAATATCATTCAAGAATCCATCTAACATCCACACAAGGGCAAGCGACTGCATTTTATTACATACGGTTTATAGGAGGGGAAGTTCATTCTTTCATGCACACATCTATTTACATCTTTTACATCTAGCTACTTGCTCGCTATCAAGTGTGACATGCACAAGAGCCACCTAGGGCATAATATCCTCACGAAACACTTATAATTTTATTGCATCTTTCATGTAGTGTAACACTCGAGTCATAAGATCACTCATTTGTGAGATGAGGACAGTTTTAACTCTCATTTACATTAATTTTTTTAGGATTTGATGTGTTTTTGAGGGTTTTAAAGGTCATTATTTATTGCAGGTTATCAGTGACATCGGTGATCATTGTGTGACACATTAGCAATAGGAAGCTAAGACCAATGAATAACATGCAACCCTCCAAAGGATATTTTTGAAGTTACGAGTAGTCACATGCACCCAAATGAGCAGTGCAGTGCCCATAAGCACCCCTGACCCATTCTAGGTGCCCCATTCTAGACATATCTTGTGGATGCAAAATGTTTTCGGTTTCGATGTGATAATTTCCCATCTCCATTAATCATTTCGTCACTTCGGCATGGTGCATATTTAATTATGAAACAACTAAGTCATTTTATCTCCTCATTTGCACTTAGGGTTTTAAATCTTAATTTTTTATTTTCTTGGGTCAAATTATGTACTTCATTTTTTATTCATTTATTGTTATATTGCAATCAGATTTAGGCATCTATTTATTTCAATATTTGTTTAATCAATATACTTGCACTGATTAGACCATTCTTCATAGTCTCTTGTAATATTAGAAATAGAACTTCATATTAACAAGGTACTCCAATGTATCCTTATTGAAGGAAAGAGGATCACATGCCTCCTTGACCAACTCTTAGAAGGAATCAATGAGTTCTTCTGATGATGAATTCTCAGTGAGTGTAAGGAATCCAATTTTCTACACACAAACACTGACCTCATCCAAAATCTTAAAGCCATTTTTTACACTAGAGTCAAGTTTGGAGATGGCATAGTTTATCATACTAGATCTGGAATCTAAGATGCACACCCAAACTGGGGGGGACATATTGTCAGTAGTTGATGAAAACAAATTTTTACTCACGATGGTGTGAGAGTGGGTATTCTCTTTCTCAATATCTTCCTTTTCTTTGTTTACTCCCGCAATAGTGGCAAGAAAATACTAGAGTAGAGAGAGAGCTTCTAGGAACAATGTCTTTCCTTTCTCGATGATCTTCTCAATCCATCTCTCGTCGACCTTCCCTTACATCATATGCCTTTATTCTTGCTTGATCACCTTAGGGTCAAAGCTCTTTGGTTGGAGTAATTCCTTCGATAGGAAGGGGGGTTTTGAATTAGGCTCTAATAAAGGTTGAATGTAAGCACTTGAGATCTCTCGCATGTTCCTGTAATTGCTCAATTATTCATGTGTACTTTAATTTTGAGAAAGTAGGTGGGTAGAGTATTCCTTGAAAAAAATGAGATTTTCCCTCGTGTGAAGCTTGACCCAATGATATGTGGGTCAACTCATAATCCAATGGAGTCATATCCTCAACAATATTTACATTCTTGTCGGTAAATTTATACATACTAGTCACTAGAAGTTCCATTGAAGAGACAATAAGCTACCTACACCTTCTTATTCTACTTGGATCTCAAGATTTTTGTGATAGCTCTAAGATCGGGAATTGTAGGTTGTTTTGTTGTTCTTGGTTTGCTTTCAAGTAATTATTAAATCCATGGTAATGGATCTTTAGGAAATAACATGATGTTGGTCACGGGAGCAATTTCAGGAGCTTATTGTAGGATCACATCTTGTTCGTTATGGGAAGGCTCTTACACTAGGAAGGACATACTTGGATGCCCCTAAAGATAAGGAGGTTGGGATGGATCACTCTTTCTTGATTAAAGAGGCTCTATAGGATCTAAGATGAGCCTCGACTTCTTATGAACCCTCCTGGATTATGGAACCTATGTGGGCCCTCTTTTAATTATATTCCTTTTTGAAGAATCATGCTCAATGGCTCTTGGTTATACTAGAATTAGGTTCAATTAAAAAATTTATTCCTTGAGGGAGTGACCACAATACCAAATAATTTATTGAGTGTTTACAAAACACTTTGTGAATGACATGAAAGTGATGATGATTCCACTTCCTTGCATCTGAGGTTCCCATGAAGATCACCTACCTAACTTTCTTGACTCCAAATCAATTACTGAATGAGAGAAGATTTAGGAGATATTACATACCATCTTTCTCATATGTTTCTCCTTGGAAAACATGATTCCTTGATTCTCCATATATGATGGCATGAATACTTAGATGACTTGACTAGCTCACTTTGATGTGCTTCTCGGAGAGGTGATAATGGATTTAGGACATGTTGTATCTTAGCTCACCTAGTGAGTTTCTCATTTTAATTATGATCATGATAACATCCTTTGATTAATTTCATATTCCAATGGGTATCTTGATTCTTGTCAAATTCTTTTTGGCCTCACAATGTTCTGGTTTTTACTTATTATGCCATGATATGCTCTGTCATGCTCTTTGACATAATTATGATCGAATGATGCCTTGAATCCTTACGGAGATTTTATTTTACTTTTTGAGCTACACAAAAATTTACAACCATGTGATGATGAAAAAAAAGTGAGGTGATGAAAACAAAGCCTATAATAACTATTTGCCTTTGAAAACTAAAACTTTCTAATTTTAGCGGTGGGGTCAAGAGCTATTGTTTTAGGAAAATTTTATTTTGTAGAAAAACTTTGTTTTATAAATATCCTAGCATGCTTAATCTACCTCCATTGATTTTGACTTACTATTTTTAAAAAGTTTCTATTTTTAGTAGGTTACTTTTTCAGAAACTACTATTTTTGGAAAGTTTCTCGTTTTACCTTGTTTGTTATTTTCCTTGTTTATGGATTTTCTAAGTGATGGGAGATTACTATTTTGAGAGACTTACTATTTTTATTAAGTCATTGTATAGATCATATGTTATTATTAGAAACTGAACCTACTGATTTTAGATTGCAATGAAATCACCATTGTTCGATTCGACTCTACATCGGGATCTTGTGCTCTAATTTTTATTGTGTTTCTTCTACTAGAACTTATGGAAATAAAAAATCCAAATTCGGAAGGTGGGGTTTCAGATTTCTACTTTGAAAAATCAATGGAATCATATGGTATTCATCTATAGTCATCTCAAAGGCACACAGGGAGTATATTATTCTCTGAAAATCGCATGGCACTTGGGTTTGGTTAGTGAGATATGAGAACAACTTGGTTTTGGAAGCCATGGATGTTATGGAAAATATTAGGCAGCACCTTTGTTGTAATATGATGTTTTTGAATTTTTAATAGCAACAAAAATGGTGCAAGAGTGAATAATTTATAAGAAACAACTTGAAAATGGTTTAACTTTTACTTTCTTGCTTACACGTGACTATGGTTTGACCCCGGAGTTAGATGAAAGATTAAGTGGAGTTAAAGCCTAGGTTTAATGAGATTTCTCATGGGAACTAATTATTTACCCTATTTACCCTTGGGGAAAATGGAAAAGAGGGACATAAAAGGGAACTTTGAGAGAGATAATGACAAGTGTCAGCATGTGGTGAAGTGTGAGGGAGATGAAAAAGTTGATCAAACACCCAAGGAGCTGAAAAAGGTCACATGAAAAACCACAAAGGTGACTTACTCATGGGTGTTCAATTTTTCCCCTCTATCCCCTTGGGAAAAAGGTAAAATAGGGACATAAAAGGGCACGTAGAGATATACGTTGACAAGTGGTGGAATCTAAGAATGCACGAGGAAATGGGGTCACCAGGATAAACACCCTACGGAACTCGAAAGGGTCACATGGTGAACCAAAGAAGATCTTTCTCATGTGATTTCATTTTTTCCCTAAGACAAAGGGAAAAGAGGGACATAAAGGGTCACTTGAGTGAAATCATGACATGTGACAGATCAAAAATTTGGCTAAGTATGGAGCATGCACACTCTTCACTAGTGAGAACTTGAAAACTTCACTCCCAGAGCTTGGAATGGTCTTTGGAGGTGAAATATTATATTAATATGATTCCAAGAGAAATTATAAGATAAATAGAACATTTTCATATATTTATTCTTCCTAAAACTCCAAATAATTCCCCTTTTATCGGGACAACGTGATGCACTGTAAATGTTGAAGCGCCTTGAGAAAATATTAGGTCTTGGAAACAAATTTATTCTTCCACCATGTATATAGTTCCTTCAGATTTCCATTTCCTATTTTTTCATGTTAAATCCTTAGGAGATCCTAAAATGATCCAAAAATTTTAGGTTTATAATTTGACTGTTCATTCCTTACACTGAAAAAACCCGCTTTAGCATAGATTGTCCCTAAACCACCAAATCTTCCCTAAATTTTCATAAACCACTTCTAAAACCTTCAAGGCCCTCGAATAACACATTTAGATGTTTATGATATTTTATAACCTTCTTGAAAGATGCACACATGCCTTGAAAATGGCCAAAATTAGCCTTTTAGGCTTTAAGCAAGACTAGTCTTTCTTCAAACTTCACTAAATCATTTGATGAGATTCATCACAATTCCTTCCACACTAAGGCACACTTCAAAATATAATTAGTATCTAATTTGGATCTGGATTGATTTTCCATTGGAGATAAGTATTCTAGGGGTTAGTGTGATTGAAAAGTAAAAATTTGCATTATGGGCTTGTTAGTGTAGAATCACATCACCCCTGAATGCCTGCTGACTGAGATGGGTTGAGTCTCTCAGTGTGATTGAACAACATAGAGCATATCTCAAAGTGTGGGACCTTGTGATTTTAGAGAGCTTTCCATACTAAGTTTGGTTCATATTCCTCTGTTCGGTGTGCATACAAATATATTGCGGAGGATCTATTCTAAATATACTCTATTCTACTTAAGGAGACGAGGGTCGAGGAGATGCGAGGAAAATAAACTAAGCTAACGAGGTGATGCATCAAAGGAATGTTAGACACTCATTTTATAATTTAACACAAACCACAAAAAGTAATACAAACACTATGCACATATGACCAAATCACAATAAGATATCGAAGAGACAATAACGAATACATGAAAGGGTCAAGAAACATCCACAGACATATATATTATTGCTCAAAATTCGATACAGTATATTGTAGTGGCCAAGAAGAAAAACTTGCATTACAACCCGAAGGAGAGGTTAGAAAATCTCCACAAATCCTTCTATGAACAAAAGAAGAAGGGGGCACTAAACGAAATGCCCCAACCTTTTCTGATGAGCCACGACCCTACTATATAGATTCGGCATAGATGAGAGAAGGAGAGAGAAGCGGAAAACTAGTTTAGATCTCAACTACTATCATCAATGCCTCCTATAAATCCACCCCAAATCTATCATGTCTACATTAATTACTCATTCGATTGCCTCGAAAGGAGTAGGAAGGTGGATCGGATTAAATCGATCGGTTATTGGGAAAATAGATCCTGTATTAATGGAAAAAATACGTTTCTCCATTTTTCACCCACTTAATTTCTCTAAAATTAAATTTTCATATCTCCATGGCATAGATGATGCCAAGATATTTCAACGGTGCCATATTTTTCAGATTTAGTCTTGAGTCAAAAGATATGCCCATCTAAAATTTGAATCAGTTAAATACGAGAAATGGTGGCAACCGATTGCTAAAAACAAGCCCCCTTTTGAAACCGGAAACATGGAGGGATTATGCATGTCTAAGGGATGCCTTTGTATTTTGATTTTGAAGTTCTCTTTGGGATGACACTTGGTAACCTCCACCGCTGCTCGGTTTCTTCATGTTTTGACTAAGTCCTTTTGTTTGGTTGGGTCATATATCGGCCAGGGGACACACTAAGGCACGCGCTTGTTTAGAAAACTTCCCCAACTTTTACTTTTGAAATAGCATTGTCTTGACACTTGACTGACCTCTGTTGGCTTGTCTCTGCTTTGACTATTCAACTCCTAACCTTGTCCCTTTCTTTGGACCTGGGACACATGGAAGGTCCATGCTCATTTAGAAACCCGCTCAGGATTTTGCCTTTGAAGGAGTGTCGGGTCGACACGTGGAAGCTTCCACAGACTCTGGACTTTTCAATGCCCACTCTTACTTTTTTGGGCCCCAAGTATGTGATGAGTTGGTGCTCATTTGGGAATCACCTTTTGTACCACGCCTTTGGAGATGGGTCGGTGACATGTCGGCCTTTCTGCTAGAACCTTCATACTTAGTCTTTTTTGATGCCCACTCTGTCCACCTTTTGAATTTTAGTTTTTGAATTTTGCCATCTTTGGACCTCATACATGTGGGGGGTTGGCATTTTTTTGAGTTGGCCCTCTTGGATTCAATCTTTGGAGGTGCACCGTTTGGGCACTTGTCAGTATCCATTGTCTCCTCCATACTTAGTAATTTTTGGGCTCATTCTGAGTCATTTCAGATCCCAATGACTTCGAGCCTTCGCCATTTCTTTTCCTTTGAGCCCCTAGTTTCTTTGACACTATCTTCTCCTTTCCCAACCCTACTATTCCATTTTAGAGCCTACCTACTGATTTATTTGTTGGATTTGAAGCATGGGTTCACTCAACAGAGTCATTTCTTGAATTTCTTCTTACATGGGGTCATTTGATCTTTCACAGGCCCTACCACTCCATTGTAGAGTCCCTCTGTAACCTGATTGTAGGATTTGAACATGATTTCTCTGGTTTCTTTTGTGTGGGGTCATGGCTGATCAATTTTTTCGGGGAACAAAATAGTGATAACGGGGCTTAGTTGTACCTCCATCATGGAACAACGGGTTGAATTCATACTTTTAAAGCTCTAAGATAGTTATTTGATCATGCCATGCTCTCATGATGGCTTGAAATGGTTTGAGAATAAGTACCTACCATCATAGAACAACGGGTTGAATTTATAGTTTTGAAGCTCTAAGATATTTATTTGATCATGTCATGCTCTTATGATGGCTCAGTATGGTTTGGGAATAAGGAGAGATACCAAAATTCCATATTGATATTGATATTTAATATAGAACACATTTTCATCTAGTGACCATTTTGTAAAATGTCCTGAAACTCTTGCCTTTTGTAGTCTCCACGTGATGCTTTGTGAATATGATAAGTCATTCCTCCATGTTCTCAAAAATGAATTCAATGTATTTTTCATGAAATAATTCATCATCCTTAAGTGAATGTTGTGGCATGGAATCTTGTTCAAAATCAGTAGGGGTTTTAGAAATGGTGAAAGCGATCTAATTCTGACTTCATTCACAAGGATCATTGATGCGGCCTAGAATTTACTAGTAAAATCCCAGGTATGTTGGCACAACACTTAGCCTAGACTGAGCACTCACCCAAAGCGTACAAAGGTACCAGGCCCCTCTTTAGGGTTGTTGTTGTAGGATGTTATCATGATGAATACTTAAATCATTCAAATCCATAACTAATATAACATTCTACAATGCATGTTCATATCTAGATCTAGAGAATAACAGAGTTAAGAGATAACCATGATGAAATCAAGCATGCACAAACCCATTATACTCGGGATTTAACAATCTAATTCATCGACACATTCCATTCCATTAAACATAATAAATACACGAGAAGCTTATTACAATAAATAGTACCATAGTCTATGTGAGCATCATATTTGGTAGCATAACCTCACAATAACTCAATTCTTACATGTCATCCTATGTTACATAGTTCACTACATATTTATAAGGGTGGGGAATTTCCCTTCACCGCTTATCCAATCCCAAAATAGGTTACATGTTATTATTAGCCATGCGTTGTTACACTAATAGCTACACATGCAAGTGTGTTAACAATAGACTTCTTCTAGTTAACTGTTAGTAGTAAATCTATTCTCAACATGTATCCATGTAAAGCGCTTTGTATTCGATCCTCCAAAAATAGCCAATGCGTGTCGCACAAGTCTTTAACCGGTTTTTGTGCTCCGCACACCATCTTCCAAAAATAGATCCTCATCGTGAAAATGGCTAAGTCTCAAATCTACCTTTGTCCTTAGCACATGTTTCCTTCCCGATTCTTCCATGCTTTTTAACGCACTCTACTCTTCCACGTGAACCTTCTATATGTCCTTTTACTAAGTGCCATATTTTTACTAACCAACATTACCCCACACTAATTGAATTTCCTCCCAAGCAATGGTTTGTCTCCAAATCGAATCAAAGAATGTGAATAAAGAGATAGAAAGAATTTTGATGAATAAAAGAATGTCTTTACCCTACAATATCTTCTACTTCAACATGAGGAATCAATTCTAGATATTCTTCTTTTATTTCGCCTCTAAATTCTCTCAATCATTGAGCGCAGACCTCTACATTTTCTAAGATATCCAATGCAATTGAATCTAACTCATCTTTTGCAATCTCTCCTTTCTCATTCTTCAAGACCAACACAATGTTATAAATGGTAGTCATTATTCCTTCTAACAAGTCCATCTTTTGCGGTATGAGTTTCCTAAGCTCATCTAGATTCTCCTTGTGTGGTTCTTGAGTTGTTGTAAGGGCCTTGTGCTTCTACTTGACAAGTGCTAATCATTATGCATGGCCCAAGGTCTCATATTTCATGGCCTTCAGGACTTAAAAGTCTTCTATGATGGTCCTGGTTCTTATAACTTCTTCTGGGGATGTATAAATATTCAACGCTTGATCTACTTTCTTCAGTTCCTCCTACAAGCTCTAAAGTAACCCCTCATATGATGCAATTTTTCTCATCACCAAAGCCTTTTCTCACTCCATTTCTTGTGATATATCCTTTAATTATGGTATGTGCAAAGGTTCATCTTTAAGCACTAAGTCCACCAAGGTACTTACATAATTCATTGCCGAAGGAAATGTTTTGGGTACCTTTGGCTCTAAGTGTGGCTTCACTTTCATGATATTTTCCCAACTTTCTTTTCCATGCTTTGATGAAAACAACATTCTTCTTCTGTGCCAAGTCTTTTTATTGCTTTAGGTGTGTTATTTTTGCATCCTTAGTTTTGAGCTCTTCTCTTAGTGCCCTAATTGTTGTAGCCTTATCCATATTTCTCCATGTCACCTCTATCAAGACTTTTACCAAAGCATTTCTCACTTGTTCATCTAACATAATAGTAGGCTTTACTGTTATGCATTTTGCCTGAGGTGTCTTCTTTAACCTCCTTGATACACATGACTCTTCACATACATCAAAATCTAGTTCATCCATGTGCATGTGCATCGACCATGATAGTTTCTTCCTTGTGCACATGATTTCCATATCTTCATCCATCATCTCCCACCCATACAACTCATTTGGTGTCATTATGATTTGAAATTAGGTGCAAACATTACTGTGTCCTCGGCGTATAGCCCATGGTGATGCAACATATTCTCCACTTTTTCTCTTCATTCTTGGCCCTTGAGAACTTGGTCTTAAGATTTGGAGCTTGTTCTACCATACCTTGAACATTCTCCATCGATGTCTCATCTACCTCTGTTTATCCCTCTTCTCCATCCTTCATTTCTTCTTCCTTTGGTTCTTCCATGTTCTCTAGAGGTGTAGGGGAATTGAGCGCACTTTCCTCGAGTCTTGACCTCCTCGATTAGCTTCAACTTCCTTCTTCTTTTCTCGGTTATATCCTTTTGTGGAGAGAGTCGAGGTGATCAGAACTAATTTTGGAGTAGCACCTTAGGTCCTTGTTCTCCTGAATACTCTTTTGAAGTGGTGCTCTCCTTGTATTGCATCTAGATCATCATCATCTCCTCCTTATGGCTAGGGTGGAGTAGTCACACGCTCATCTTCTTCCTTATTTAGAGTGCATCTTGCCTTTTTCTCCAAACCACAACTATCCTCATGCTCTTATTTTTCATCATCTACTTTTATTATCTCTGTGGTCTTAGGTGCTAGAACATTTTCCATTGTATGCTTACCTTTTAGCGGCCCTAGGAGCACAAACTCATTCTCCACATACTTATTATTCGCAACCTTGGGCTTGATTTGTAGGTACACAAGTGCTGCTCTGTGTCCCCAACTTCCAAGCTTACGGGATTCATGTTTATAATATCTCTGAGATAAACTTCTCAATGTAGGCATTCCACCACGGATATATATATATTTCTTTCTCAAAGTTTGTTACTCACAATCTATCTTATCTGTATTGAAGGTTAGGCACATGCATTCAAAACTAGTGAGTTGATGCCTAGAAATACCATGTTGTGAAGGCATATGGTAATTTTCACCATGGGATCTAAGCCCCGTCCTTCATGGTGAATCGCACAATGCAAAAGTGATGGTATAATGCAAACTACACTACCTTCCCTACTACTAAAGTTAACTCCTTGGGTATGCGCCATTCTTCTTCAAATGTTACACGAGTCTATCATACCACCTATCTTCCCTCTGCTTGAATGGTCTGCTCATTGATCCTTCGCATAAGTATTTTTGAATTCTCTCCGCTAGATATTTGTGTTTCATGTGGTACTCCTAAATCTTCTCCATTGGCCCATCGAGCACTCCATTTCCATAAACACCAAAGATAATAAAATAGCTCCAAAACTTATTATGTCACCTATCTCGCACTTCTTCAATGATTTTCTTTGTTATGTGATCCACGATATTGTAGATCACTCCTTGAGACATCTTCTTTGTAACATGTAGCCACATTGTGTTTACCTGCAACCAATTTTCTTGGTCATTCAGCTTTATTATAAGATGTGCATATGCCTACACTACTAGGTACTTCTTTAATTTGCAGATTTCCATGCCACACGGACCTTTGTTATACCCCAGGATCCTTTCTTGTCTCTAGGATTAGAGCCTTATCAATTAAATCACTCTCCAAATCCACTCTTGAGGCCCAGAGTCCTATCACTGTTGAAATTAAGGCAACCGTGATTCTAACCCTCCATCTAAAAAAGTAGAATAAATCCTCATGGACTCTGCTCATCAACCATCGATAAAATGGTTCATACTTTCCAAATTATGGTAGCTCATATAACTGATAGACTCTAATTTTATTTAATAACTTCTCACCAACATCATCGTACACTGGTATGTCTTTTGTTATGCACTTGTTCATTTTTGTACTCAACAACACATCCAGATCCTTCTTATTATCGATGTACAATGGTTGTAATTGCTGATTTTACATTTTTGGATGTGGGAATCCCATTCTTGTCCCACAATCATGCCCTTTGGATCTTTGCATTTCGAGAAATTACTCTCAAGAGAAATTTCTTCTTCAACTTTGACCTTCTTTTTCCCTTTTACTCCTATTACGGGTGCTTTCTTTGGTGCCATCTAAAAATTCTCTCTTTTCTACCCTCTATAATCAAGCAAGTTGAAACCCTATTTCAAATATCCATGCCGTAGATGAAATCACATGCCCTAACTCATTTGTAATGCATCTACTTTGCTTAAACCCTTCAGGTATGGGAACGTAAGCTTTTCTGTGCACAAATCTTCTCTCCATGCTTGGTTTCACACTCTTCGCACCTGAATACTCTTTTCATAGCTTGGTCACACTTGGCTCTTTTCAAATTCTCTCAATTGTAATGGTAAAAATGAACTCACATCCTGTCCTTATATAGATTTTCAAAAATTTAGTGCATTTATTTCTCCTCCACCTACCAACAATCATCTCATTAATCGACCATTTTCATTCTTTCCACATGGTACATCTTCGTGCCCAAGCTATAACCTTCTAGTGCACCTTCTTAACTCCTATCTTTAGACTATTCTTCATCACGCCTCCATGCACCCAAGTACCTCACCATTGCACCTTCTCTTGGTAGTTCTCATGGCCTTTGCTTACCTTCACGGGTATACTTGTTTCTTCATTCATCTCTATCTATGGTCCTTATTTCCAGAAGAAATCTCTTTTTTCAATTCTCCAACTTTGAATAGCACCCATAGCAGTTTTTTCCTTTCATGTGGACTTATTTTCAACATTCATATACCTGGATATTAAAAACCTACCCCACACTAAGGGTATGTGTAGTCCTTTGCACATAAAAATTCTCCAAATAGTAATTAACTTCTGGAGCGTAAACGCACTTATTATACAAAAACACCAAAAAAAATTAACAAAGCATAGCGATGAAGAAGGAAATACATTAAGGGAATGTAGAATTGAAAACCTAATCTAAATGGAAACACTGCCGTATTACAAACACCAAGAAGACTTATTTATAGTAGGGCTTCACCTACTTCCGTTAAAGTATCTGGGTAACCGTATTCCATCAAATGCCTCTAATTGATAAGCTCTTGTTTCAAGTATGTGAGTGACAACATACAACCCCAACCAATATACCTTGAGTTTTCCTAGATGGCGTAAAAACTTAGAATCATAAAGGAGCACCATCTGTCTAATCTCAAAATTTTTATCCCTGATGTGCCTATCATGCCATGCTTTCTTCCTGGATTTTTCTTTTTTTTTACTCTAATGTGCCATGGCTCGTCACTCAACCAACTTGATTAACTTTTCAATCCTTTCTTCTAATGTTTGCTTCATCAGCTAGACCTCCATTACACATAATATGCAAAGATGGTAACATAAATTCCATAAGAAGAACTGCTTCTGCACTAAACACTAACTGAAATGGTGTGGCTTTGTTCAACCTTTTATATGTTGTTTGATATGCCCAAAGTACTGCAGACACTTTATCATACCAATCCTTTCTTCCAACATCAAATATTTTTGTCAATCTTTGGCTCAAAATTTTTTGAATGCCTCAGTAGTCCCATTTTCCCGAGGATGATATGGTGTGCAATCATGAATTCATCCAATAAAATCATTAAGAAAATGTGTTCCCCTATCCTTTGGTCAAACTTAAAGGACATCCATACCTTGTAATAATATTTTCCCATAGAAACATGGCTATTGTAGCCATTGTATAATCTTTTATAGGTGTTGCTTCTACCCACCTTTTCGATAGTCTCTACAATTGATGATATAGCGTGATCTAGTCCTGCGTGTGGCTGGTGAAATAGGACCCACAAAATCAATAGCCCATTTCTCAAATGGTTATGCACTAGTAAAATGTCTTAGAGGCATTTCATCTCATTGACTTGGTTTCCCTAAACGATGACAGTGATCACAAGCCTTACAATAACCCTTACAATCTTTATACATGGTCTCCCACCATAATCCAATGAGGAGAATCTTACGAGCGGTGGTGTCACCCACATAGTGGCCACTGCAATACCACTATGAGCTTCTTCCATAATACTTGTGTGTGCATGTTCCCATACAAAATAGCGCAATACTTCATCCCAACCTAACTTGTACAGGTCACCGCTAATTAACATATAGGGTGTTGCACATATAGCAAGTTGTTTCTTTTCTAAGGATTTCATTCCTTCTAGTGTCATGCATGTTCATAAAAATACGAAATGTCCTCTAATTATGATGGTGCTCATTGTAACCTATATAACTATGCATCTAGCATGGTATCTTCAATTGCATGTGCTTCTTCCTTAACTTTAGTATTTGGGATAAATGGTCTAGTTCATGATTACTTTTCTCGGGTTTTACCACAACTGTGAAATCAAATTCTTGAAATAAAAGTACCCATCTACATATGTGCCCCTATAAAATAGGTTTGTTTACCAAATACTTTAATGCCATGTGATATTTATAAAGAAAAATGGTGTAGCTAGCGAGTCTTGTCATAATTTATGTAGTGCATAGATCATTGACAAAGCTTCGCGTTCTATATTTTTGTAATTCTATTACTGCATGAGTCAACTTTCTACTAGTAAAATAGATAGGATGATCGGTAATACCTTCTCCAAGTTGAGCCAACACCATGCCAATGGTTATGCCATATGCATCCACATGTACATGAAATGGTTAGTCCCACAAAATAAAACAAAGAATAGGCTCGGTAGTAAGTTTCTCCTTTAACATCTCAAATGTGCATTGTTGCAAGGTTCTCCCCATAGAAAGTACATTTTCCTTTCAATAAATCCTCCAAAGATGTAAAAACCTTGGCATATCCCTTTATGGATTTTCTATAATACCCCATGTGTCCCAAGAATCCACACACCTCACTCTAACTGATAAGCTCTTTCAGACCTATAATGATTGTAACCTTAGCTGGATCAACCAACAAACCTTCCTTGCAGATTATGTGTCCTAATAGTACTCCAAATGGTGTCGCAAATATGTACTTCTTGATGTTCAAAGGGATACTCAACTATCTACATATTTCAAACATTAAGCACAAATTGTCACAATGATCTTTAACAAGTCCATACACCATCCAATCATCTAAATAAACCTTCAAGAAGTTGTGAATAAATTATATGAATGGTTGAACAACTATGCAAGAAAATATAATAGGCACATTTTTCGGACCAAAAGGCATCACAAGGTATAGGCAAAGCTACCCCATTCAATAGTAAAATTAGTCTTTTCTTGATCCTCTGGTAGGGTTCATTTTAAGACACCTCTATAAAATTGTAGGTGGAAAATACCTGGCGAATATCCCCGGAACCAGTTTCAGCGAAAGGCGAATTTGACAGTATTCCAAAACAAAAATTTCACCTATTTTTTTCATGGCTCCATCATTGACGTGTGACAACAAGACGTCAATAATCACTCGACGCGCGTCGGCTGTCTGTAATTGGCGTCGTCATGGCTCCATTGACACGCATCACGGCTCTAATCAGCGCGTGTCACTTGTTCCAATTGATGCGCGTCGATGGATTCTATTGACACATATCGGCGGGAGCCAACGACACCGTCACTTGCTCCAGTTGACACACGTCATGGCTCCCGATTGGCGTGCGTCATCGGCTCCAATTGACGCGCGTCATCGCTCCATTTGTTGGCGCGTCGCCCACTTTGGCTCCGATTGGGCGGCGTGTCACTAACTCCATTGACACGCGTCATCGGCTCCATTTGACATGCGTCATTTGGCTCAATTTGATGCGCGTCGCTGGCTCCATTTGACACGCGTCACTAGCTCCTATTGACACGTGTCGTTGGCTCCTACTAACGCATGTCAATTGGAACCAATGAGGCACGTCAATTACAGCCATGCACCCTTATTTAGCCTATAAATACCCTTCAACTGGTCATTTTCTCATTTTCTCCCTCCCGCTCTTGAATTTTTCGGTCTCAATCCTTGTCAAAGACACAAGTACAACTATAATGTCGACTTCACGTGCTTCCCAACTGTAAGTTCAGCAAAAAAATCAAGAGAATCCAATTCAATCAATTTCCAGATCAACTACGAGAATCCCTTATGCCCTCACATCCATACTATTTTAAATCTGTCTTGAGAATAAAAGATTTGATGGATGCGTGTGAATTTACTGAGGCTCGTTGATATGCCCCATTTCAAAACAGATCCGAGATATTTTGAATTACCTTGTCATCCTACATTGAGAGACGGTATTTTTATGTGACTCGAGCGATGGCCAAATGTTCCAATTGATGCTCGAAGAAAATGACATCCATCGGTTTACGGGCCTTCCATTCAAAAATTTACCATTTTATTCAACCAAGGCAACACTCGTGGAAGAAGACAAGAAATTACTCGAATCAAAGTTCGGTTTCCATGTTGATTGTAAGTATAATTCGTTTTAATTCATATTTTTTATTCTGATACAATTTGTTGTTATAAATTTATAGTAATTTTCACTCTTTCACATTTATAGCCCATGTCAATAAATCTAGGCGTGGTGTGGATACACAATCAATTGCACACCACTTTCTTGCTGCACTTATTTCATTTTTTCAATCCAGAATTGTTTTGCAGGGTCGCCAAACTGATATACCAAATTGGGCCATTGCATACATTGTTGCCACTATCTCAAAACAAAAATTTGATTGGTGCACATATCTATCCAAAAAAATAAGAACTGAACTAACAAATTCAAAACTTTCTGAAAAACCTGTCATTTATTCAACAAACTATCTCCTTGGCCTTTATTATGAGGCACTTTTAAATTTAAGAGATAAAAAAATTCCTACTTGCAATGATGAGGAGTTGATGAAGTTGTCAATTCCATTTGAAGAACAACAGGTATAAAGTATTTAGTTTGTATTTCAATTTTCGACATTACACTGTGCAGTTATTAACACTTAAATGTTAATTTTTTGCAGAGAAGATATCTTGAAGCCCTTCCCCGAAAAAAGGCGTTATCGAGAGGAAGAGGCCAACAACACGCTGAGGCTGTGGGGACTCCCAATCTGAAATGGAAGCTCAATCCTCTCCAAAACCTCAATAGTTTGAACTCGTTAAACACTAAAGAAGTAATACCTTCTCATATATTATTTACAAATTCCAAAGTTGCATATTTATTTTTCAATTTAAATTTTAACCAAATGAATTGACAACATTTAATATTGATGAATTGCAGGGACTTTGGAACATACACCTGTTTCACAAACTCAACCTTCTTCCCCAACTCACTCCATACAGTCGCATGCATTCATATCTTCGAACAGACACCGAGTACAACTCCTACAAGGCCACCCATAGCACCGAGAAAAACAACCCCTCGACAACAAGGTACAACTCTTCAATAGTACGTTTAATTTTGAAATTTTTGACTTTATGAATTGTTTTCCTATTTTTCATTTTTTTCTTGTACTTTTCAGCACATGTAAGTCCTGATCAAACCGTGGCACCGACACCCACTCAACCAATAATTTTTAAAATTCCAACCAGAGGAACAGTGAAAAAGAACATTGGTAAACGCATGCCTTTTGCTCCGGCCCTAGTGGGACACTAAACATTGCCTCCTCCTTACAATTCCAACTCTCTCACTTAGTGGCTTGCCCAAATCTGAATGGGCATATATGTTTTGAATAATATAAATTTAGATGAAGATTATTTGGGCATTGATAGCAATGAATGACCAACTGGTTTTTTCGATACCCGCGAGATGATTCAAGGCCAGCAGGTATACTTCAAATTTCAATTTAAATATGCTTTACAATTTTGAATTACATTTCGATTTAAATTTATTTATCTAAATCTTGATTAATTTTTTCACAAACAGGATCAGCCCACCCAAAGGTAGAAACAAGTAGCAGTTGATCTTGGTGAAAGCCCCCATACTTCTCCAGCAAGATCGTCTTCATCAGATTCAGATAGTGAACAGTTGCCACCTTTTCCTTTGGAGAACTTAATTGGTTATGATTGTCAATCCCATGTCAGTGAGTTTATTCTTCCTCATATCAAACAGCTTATAGAATGGGAGAGAAGGGCTAAAGTTCTTATCAATGAGATTATTAGTCATTATGAAAATTATTGGCAACGGGATAGTTTATACGCTGCAGTCCAGAATCAACCTGCGAAGATGGATTCCTTACTTACCCAAGTAAGAAGTGGGACATCACGTATAATAACAACAAATATAAAGATGACATTTTGGATAAGGCATTAAACAAATTGGAAAATATTAGTGCTGAGGCCGGGCATATTTTAACAAATGGTCCAAGAACAAGGATTTGGTAGCATCGCAAATGCTTTGAAAGAGATAGAGCGGTTGTAAATACTATTACATTCAAACAATCATTCTTGTTAATTTGAAATTTTCATTTTTAGTAATATTTTGAATTGACATTAATCTTTTTGTGCGGTTGAAATATGAAAATTTGAAGAGTCGGGCGAAGGTTTTGTAAGTTCACTTGGAAACAATGAAAAAGAACGACTTATCCATGACAAAAATTTGAAGTAAAATATTGTTTTGGTTAACAAACAAAACAATACACTAAATGGATAATTAAAGAGCATGGTTTCGACCACGACATATTAAAGCTAAAGCAACAATGATCCAAATTTCTGTTGTCATGCGGGAGATGCGACAAATCAAGAAGAAAGAATTTTAAAAAATCTGGACAGTCTTTGCAAAAGATCTTATAAGTTCGGGGTTATTTCTGGTGTTAGGGAAAGAGGTACAGCCACGGTGGAAGAAGCCGTTGGGGAAGAGAGCGCGAGTAGAATTGGATAAATAAAAGAGGGTTTTGAAAACTAGAAACTTTTATTATTGTGGAAACTTTAAATATTGAATTTGAAAACTCTACTATTGAGTATGTACTATGGTATTTGAATTTAATTATATGGATTTATATACGATATTTAATTTTAATTGCATTAGATGGTGATTATTATGAATTATATGTATGTTTCTTGTTTACTTGCATTGTCATGAATTGTATGTGGACGTAGATGATGAATGATGATAATTGATAATTAATGATAGATGATGCTTTGAAAGACGATGAATGACGATAATGATATGATATATATGGACGATGATCAATTTAATGTGGACGTAGATTTATCATCAAGCACGCATAATTCTTCTTCTCTAGACTTTTGTAATTCTTCTTCTCTAGAATGGATATAGATGATAAATAAATGGAATGTGTTATAATGGATATAGATGACATTAATGATTAGAATGGATATATATGATATTAGAACGAATAGAATTGTAATGATATGATTATGAATTATTTTAAAAAAACTGAATTGTGTTAATAATAATTGTAGTGTCAGGAGTCAGGATATGATAATGATATGGTGATGATATGATATATATGGATGATGAGGAATTTTATGTGGACGTATATTTAAAATTGTATAATGTATTGTTTATCCCACAGTTAAAAAAATATATCAAAGGATTTTGCACATATAAAAAATAAATTAAATATAATTCTAAGAAATCAAGAAAGAATCATCACTGGCAAGAAATTAAACATAATTGCAAATATGATAGGGTTTAGCTTACCTCTTGCGTATTAGATTGCTGTGAAATCATCAAGGGTAACGTCTTTATGAAATCATCAAGGGTAAGCGTATTAGATTGCTATGAAATCTTGCTTATATGATAGGGTTTGTTTTACCTTGCATTGTAGATAGAGGGGTGAGTTGCCTGACATTGTCAGTCCTGAGAAGTGCCAACAACATCTTTAAATATATAGGCCAACAATATCTTTAGATAAATGTAAATATATAAATTAGACACAGTAACATCTTTAATGATAACAAGAGCTGAAAAAATGTAAAGTAACAAACAATAAGATTATGTTGAAGAAGATACCTATTTAAAATTGAAATCATCACCGGTAATGTGCTAGATCTTTGTCTTAAAAAAATTCAACACAAAAAATGGATTAGTAGATAGATGGGTGAGTTGCCTGACATTGTCAGTCCCGAGAAGTAATAGCTTCCTCGGACGGATGTCAACCCACGTTTTCAAAAAATAAAAAGATTGTATTTAACTAAATGTAAATACATAGACCTGTAACATCTTTAATGATAACCAGAGCTGAAAAAAATGAATAGTAACAAACAATGAGATGAATAGTAATTTCAACATTCCTATCTTTTTGTAATGTCAACATTAAGAGGTAATTCAATTATGATATTACAATGTGTATATAAGATTATTGAAAACATCAAATATAGAAACAAAAGTCCTAAATTGTGTAAGGATATAATATTCTATCAACACTAATTCCAGAAAGTATATAGCTTAAATTAGGATTAGGGTTAAAAATAATTCACCGTTCTACCAGATGTAGGGGTATAAGTATAACGGTGATTTGAAACTGGATAAGGATGTTGTGCAGAGTGTCATAAATTTTCCTTTGAGATTTGGGATCCTAAAATCAGAGGAAATGTTCATCTATTTTAGAACAATTTTTCTTGATGAATGTGTCATAGGGCTCTTGAATGTGTCCTTTGATACTAAGGTATCTAATCTATATCTAACACATACTTCACACGTGTTTATTGATCTAGGATATGTGTATGAATATTTTCAACGACTCTTCTACAACTATAAATATCATCTCTTTGTATTTTAGACCTATTAGCCTAAAAAAGTGTTTCTAATTATATACATTAGATTTACCTCATCATTCCCCCTTCGATACCTATGAGTGTTAGAAATTATGCACCAAATACACCAAAACAGGATTAAACTACTTGTAGTTCTCCAAGTGTCATGGAAGAGTAGAGGTTAGAAAAGTGTAAATGAAGATGGAGCCCTAATTTTATCCTCAAAACTTGGTAACATTGCTTGGCTTGTATTTAATTAAGGGATAGAGATATGTGATAAGGGTAAGAAGATAGATATAATCAAATATAAGTTGACTAAGGTAATTTTTGAATTTGAAAAGATGACTATTGTAAGTATAAAAGGCTAGTTTATTGGAAATGTGAAAAATAATTAGAGGGTCATCCACATCTATTACAATATGAATGAGCACCAACACATTAAAAACATTGATATAAAAATGCATCATCTTTGGTAGTTAATATACCACAAGACTCTCAACCTTGAGTTTTTTCGAACAAAAATTTGGTTTTAGACAACTTCATAAATCCCTTGCTTGATGATCAATTTTTTCATCTTAGGAAACTTTTGGGAGTGAAGGCAATTTTCATTAAGGTGGGATAGTTCAGTGTTCCTCCTTCATTCCCTTTATTAAAGTACATATTAAGGGGGGATGTCAGTGTATTTAAATAACCATACACTATTGTATATAATTAAGGTGCACTTGTAATATTAGTTGTATTTTAGTATTTGGATAATTCACCCATTAGTGTACATTTATCCACATATATTAATAGGGAAGAGTATGAACCAATTTATTGACTTGATTATCTTCATTATTAATAGAAAAGTAAATTTTCCTTACTGAGTTAACTACTCTCCAAGGCTAATAATAACCTCTACTTGTTTTTATGAAAGTATGGAGAGCTAGTGTTAGTGATCAATCTTGTGGAAGAGAGTTTTTATTACTATGAAGAATTCAAGCCATAACATCTTAATAAAATTGTGGTACTCATGATACTCTCGGTAAATTTTTGTTGTCTTTACTTTAAGATTTCATTAATTAATCATGTATACATGCTTGTGGGTGTTTGTTTTATGGTTGTTAACTACAATTTTGGAGAGTAAATTGTACATTAATAATCATCCCAAATATTTCAATTCAAATTTTAAATGATGACATCTTCAAAATGTGACACTTTCTTTTTTCTTGTCAATAGCTTCATCAAACTCGATGTTGTCTTCTGTAGAATGTGACATGCGACAACAAGACATCAATGGTCTTGGTGACACGCGTCATGGTCTTGGCTATTGGCGCATGTCACTGGTTTCTATTGAGGCACGTCACTGGCACCTATTGACGCGCGTCACTGGCTCCTTTGACGCGTGTCACTGGCTCCTAATGATGCGCGTCACTGTCTCCAATTGACGTGTGTCACTACCTCTTATTGACGCACGTCATAGGCTCCTATTGACGCGCGTCACTGGATCCTATTGACGCGTCACTGGCTCCTATTGACACACGTCACTGGATCCTATTGACATGTAACAGGACTAGGACTATTGTCGCGCGTCAGCTAAGACCTTTGACGCATGTCAATTGAAGCCATTGATGCCCGATTTAGCCTATAAATACCCTTCAACTGGTTATTTTCTCGTTTTCACCTTCCCGCTCTTGAATTTTTGTAGATCTCAATCATTGTCAAAGACACAAGTACAACTATAATGTCGACTTCACATGCTTCCCAACTGCAAGTTCAGCAAAAAAATCTAGAGAATCCAATTCAATCGATTTCCAAGATCAACTACAGGAATCCCTTATGCCCTCACATCCATACTATTAATATGCCCCATTTCAAATAGATCCGGATATTTTGAATTACCTTCTATCATCCTACAATTCGAGAGGATGGCATTTTTATGTGACTCGAGCGATGGCTGAATATTCCAATTCAATTGATGTCAAAGCAAACGACATCCATCGGTTTATGGGCCTTATGTTCAAAAATTTACCAATTGTTACAACCAAGGCAACACTCATGGAAGAAGACAAGAAATTTCTCGAATCAACGTTCGGTTTCCATGTTGATTGTAAGTATAATTCGTTTTAATTCATATTTTTTATTCTGATACAATTTGTTGTTATAAATTTATAGTAATTTTCACTGTTTCGCATTTGCAGCCCATGTCAATAAATCCAGGCGTGGTGTCTAAGATGTAGCATTTCTGAGTACATGTAATTTTTGCAATGCTAGGGTCTAAGATGAGCTTTGTAACTTTGTTTGACCTGATGAGTGCAGTGGAAAAGTGTGTACTTGAAAGTATACTGGCATGGGCAGAGTTTAAACAAAAAAAAGATCTTAAGAAAACTGATGGAACCAAGAAGGGGAAATTAATTGATGTTCCCAAACTTGATGATGCAAATCAAGCAGGGGGGAAGAATTCTGATCAATGTACTTTAATATTAACGGAGGGTGACTCAGCCAAGGCTCTTGTTGTAAGTGTTTGTGCCTTGAATCAGGGAAATGTGAATACTGAATTTGGTAGTATTGTGACATGTTTCGACATCACTTTCCAATTTAATTTTTTGTTATTTTAGTTATCTTTATCCTATCAGGTGGCAGGAATATCTATTGTTGGTCAAGATTATTATGGCATGTTTCCTCTCAGAGGTAAGCTGCTCAATGTCAGGGAAGCTACCACTCACCAACAAATGGAGAATAAAGATAAAATCCTTGGTCTACAGGAAGATAAAATATATGACAGCATTAAATCTTTAAGATATGGCCATCTGATGATAATGACAAACCAGGTACATGATCTTTGTCTAGCGCTGTTTAGTTTCTGCTTAATTCTAACACATCCTTTCTAGTGAGATCCTTTTTGACTTGTCCTTTGTCTCTTAAAGGACCATGATGGTTCCCACATCAAAGGATTGCTGATCAATTTCATACTCCTATTGTCAAGGTAAATGTTCCCCCTGTATTTGGTTGAGTGTATTGAGACTCTTTATATTTGTTTTTAAGCCTCCAGAGGTTATGTATCTCCATGTCTAGATTGTTGTGTTATCTTTTTACACCATTCCCGAGTATGAAGCTTGGAGAGAATCATTGAATGGATTGATAACTAGCTTGGACCATAAAGTACTACAAAGTAATGCTAGTTTGTTTTCTCTTTATATGTTTTTAAGTTCTAGTTTTGTTCACTTGCTGATTAGGTATCACTTGTTGCTTGGACCATACAGGGTTTGGGCACAAGTACTTCTAAAGAGGGCAAGGAGTATTTCATAGATCTGGACAAGCACAAAAAATATTTTGTGTGGGTTGATGAGAAAGATGGAGATGCAATTGAGCTGGCCTTCAGCAGGAAGAAGATAGAGGCCAGAAAAAACTGGCTGAGACAATTTGAGGTAGTTAGGCCAGGGGAGCAAGGTGAAATGAAATCTGAATTAAAATGATATTCATTTCAACACTAACAAGTTAACAGTTGCCACCTTTTCAATCAGCTTATTCTTCAGTGAGTTTATTCTTCCTCATATCAATCAGCTTATAGAATGGGAGAGAAGGGCTAAGGTTCTTATCAATGAGATTATTAGTCGTTATGAAAATTATTGGCAACAGGATAGTTTATACGCTGCAGCTGATCCAAATTTGTTGTCGCATGGAGATGCGACAAATCAAGAAGAAAGAATTTTAAAAAATCTGGACAGTGCTGCAGAAGATCTTATAAGTTCAGGGGTTATTTCTGGTGTTGGGGAAAGAGGTACAACCACAGTGGAAGAAGCCGTTGGGGAAGAGAGCAGAGGAGTAGAATTGGATAAAGAAAAAGAGGGTTTTGAAAACTAGAAACTTTTATTATTGAGGAAACTTTAAATATTGAATTTGAAAACTTCTACTATTGAGTATGTACTATGGTATTTGAATTTAATTATATGGATTTATATACAATATTTAATTTTAATTGCATTAGATGGTGATTATCATGAATTATATGTATGTTTCTTGTTTACTTGCATTGTCATGAATTGTATGTGGACGTAGATGATGAATGATGATAATTGATAATTAATGATAGATGATGATGAAAGACGATGAATGACGATAATGATATGATATATATGGACGATGATCAATTTAATGTGGACGTAGATTTATCATCAAGCACAGTAATTCTTCTTCTCTAGACTTTTGAACTTGTTTTAAGATAATTATTCTCTATACTTGTAACGATATGATCATAATGTCATTAGAATGGAATCAATGGATGAAGATGATAAATAAATGGAATGTGTTATAATGGATATAGATGACATTAATGATTAGAATGGATATAGATAACATTAGAACGAATAGAATTGTGTTAATAATAATTGTAGTGTCAGGACTCAGGATATGATAATGATATGGTGATGATATGATATATATGGATGATGAGGAATTTTATGTTATGATATATATAATTCTAAGAAATCAAGAAAGAATCATCACTTTGTTAAGAAATTAAACATAATTTCAAATATGATAGGGTTTAGCTTACCTCTTGCGTATTAGATTCTTTGTGAAATCATCAAGGGTAAGCGTATTAGATTCTTTGTGAAATCTTGCGTATATGACAGGGTTTGTTTTACGACATTGTAGATAGAGGGTGAGTTGCCTCATTTTGCACATTATCGGTCCCCGAGAAGTGCCAAAACATCTTTAAATATATAGACCAACAATATCTTTAAATAAATGTAAATATATAGAATTAGACACTGTAACATCTTTAATTATAACAAGAGCTAAAAAAATGTAAAGTAACAAACAATAAGATTATGTTGAAGAAGATACCTATTTGAAATTGAAATCATCACCGGTAATGTGCTAGATCTTTGTCTTAAAAAAATTCAACACAAAAATGGATTAGTAGATAGATGGGTGAGTTGCACGACATTGTCGGTCCCGAGAAATAATGACTTCCTCGGACGGATGTCAACCCAAGTTTTCAAAAATAAAAAGATTGTATTTAACTAAATGTAAATACATAGACACTGTAACATCTTTAATGATAACCAGATCTGAAAAAAATGAATAGTAACAAAAATAAGATTAAGGGGAAAAAGATACCTACTTAAAGTTGAAATCATCACCTAATGCTTTGGTAATGAGCTAGATCTAGTGTTTTAAAAAAAACACAACACGAGAAATGGATTAGTACATAGATGGGTGAATTCCCCGACATTTTTAGTATATAGACACTGTAACATCTTTAATGATAAAGATAAAAGATAGATAAAGAAGATACCTATTTAAAGTTGAAACAATCCATTATCAATAGCTTCATCAAACTCGATGTTGTCTTCTGTAGAATGTGACGAAGAGCCAATTACACTCTCAAGGTTGGGAATATTTGTACTTGTAGCTGTATTATTCACACCTCTTCTTTCGCAAAGGGAATTCCAGTGTGCAATTGCTCTGTCGAACGGAAAGGTTTCGATGGAGTATCGAGAAACATAACACCTCATGTAACTTTCCAGATTTTTATCCAACCTGTTTCTCAGTTTTGATTTTATAAATGACAATGCACTGAAAACCCTTTCATCCTCCACAGACCCCAAAATCATTGTTTGGCATAACTCATATAATCTGAAATATTCACTGATATCTTCTTGTAAGATAGAACTTTGATAGATTCCTCGCCACAACCTTGTAATAGCACCACTTTCAGAAGGTTGATCTAAATTCTTATATTGGTTCCTCATTGTTGTTGAAAAATTTGTTGATTGAAACTTTAATAAATCAGCATTCAGTATACCTTTGATTTCCATACCCTTGAGCTCTGACATCTTTGTAAATTGTTCCATTATTGTACCCATTGATTTATGGAAATGCTTTCTGACAAAGTCTGCACCGCCACCTTCAGTATTCCAAAAATTAGGACTCATCACACCCATGGCTTCCAAATTTTATCTTTACGAAATGTTCCTAATTTCTTATGACAACATTTCTGAAAAAAATTTAAGCTTTATTCTTTTTCAACTATAACAGACTCAAACAAATTACGTGTCACGGAACATCTTCTCATTCCGATCCTATAATATCTTGACATTTTTACAAAATGTGCATTGGTATTTCCTCCCATTAAGAATGATGCGGAGCTGATCGTGGATATTAAATCTCAAAAAGGTGTTAGGATTTTTAAGATCTAATAAATCTTTCCAATTTTCAAAAACAGTGCATCAAAACTATCACGGGAATAGTACAATATATCAAGACTTTGACATACCATTTTTCTCATCCATATAAAATCCATAATATAGATTAATCTACCCTGTGCATGCATCATCAGTGTATTGATCTCCTTTAACATTGGAAGAATACCAACCAATGTAAGCAATGTCTCCAAATCAGTTAAACGGAACAACAAGTCCCTTGCCCTATCAACTTCATGACGGTATTTGTGCATGAAACCAACCAATGAAGGATACTCCTCACGAACTCTACATGTAGGTTCATACAAAGAGATCCATCTAGTCTCCACATCCTTCAGAAGTTTTTGCCATCTGTAATTCCAATTGCAAATTTTTGGAACTCGAGAAAACGCTTTGGGTTGCTTAACATATAGGCATGAAGTTCTCTTATAAGGTCTTCTAATTTAGCAACATTTTCGTGGTTGCTTACCATTTTATACGCTAAATTCATTATGTGAGCCATACAGTGAATTGGTAGCATATATGGGGCCACCGTTGTTGTTTGTAATCCAACACAGAGCCACCGTTCGGTGACCTGCATGCCGGATGCACCATCTGCTCGAACACATACCAACTTCAGTAGCAATTTCATAATCAATCATTCCAGCAACATCTTTCAAATGAGAAACAACTATTTTATATAGGTTTTCGGCATTGCAGTTTTCAACCATTTTCATAACACCCAACAGATGAGGTGTCCTTATATGATTTTCTAAAGTATAGATGTGGATACATACCCATGCGGTGTTGTCGACTGTTGTCACTTCATCAATTGAAAGAGAGATAAAGTTTGCTTTTTTACATTCTCTTTCAAATCTTCCTTCTCTATCATCGAGAGGCATTTTTCCATTTCCCATCCACTACTTTCAGACCAATGAGACTGAGGTACATTCAACATTCTGTTAAATTGATATAAAACTTTGAAATCGAGGAAATCTGAAATCACTCTTCCTTTTTTTAGTATTTGAAAAAGAGTAGAGAATTGTATGAATTTTGCATGTAGATTTGTTTCTTTCATCTTACCAATATGCGATGTGATTGTTCCTCCCTTTTCCAATAGATGTCTGTGTTTTTTCTACTCTGCCTCATATTCCATTGTGTATCTAACATGCATACATTCTTTTTCAGTTTTCCACCTATGTGTTTTGATTTTACGGCCATTTGCCCCGTTACGATTAAATATTGTTTTCCACAATGTTTTTCTATAGTGTCCAAGCTTGATTTGCATTTTTGTTGCTTTCCCAATTTCCACGTCCATATTTTACATGTACATTCAGATGGGATTTCTTCAGAATTAGATGATTGTACAGGTTCAATAAATAGAAATTTAGTTGCCCAATCAAACTTGTATGTCCTACCAATGGTCCACATATTCTTGTTCGTTTTCAATGCTTTACTTTTTTGAGTAGAATTTTGAGCAATATCACAATCACCTGGTTTCCTCTTTCTTGGACTAGAGTTTGATTTTTATTTCTGTCTTCCATTTTGCTCAGTGTTTGTATATATGATATCTAGCTACACTTCTGGTTGCACCCCAACAGGAACAATATCTTCAAGATCTGGCATATTATCGTAGGTTTCATTTGTTTGACTTTGATACTGTGCAGAATGCATGTCCACCTCAATAATACCTTCCACACAGTCAGTATTCTGATTCTTTGTGGTGGCATCTATATGATTGGTATTTACAATATCTGTATCTACAGAGTTTCCAAAATACTTAAAGAGTGATTTCTGAGATTTCTTACTTACTTTTAGGTTATTCGTATTCTTTGAGCTGGCACCTTCCATTATTCTGAAAAGAGTCTTACGTCAGCAAAAGAACCAAGTAGCAACTTTTTCCAGTGTCTGAGGTCTTTTCGCGTGTCCCCTGTCTGAGGTCTTTGACACGTGTCAACTCAGCACTTGTCACGCGTCAACAACCCATTTCCTGTCGCGCGCATCCACTTTGCTTGAATATCTTGTCGCGCGTCAACACTTCCTCTGTCATGCGTCAACACTTCCTCTGTCGCGCGTCAACACTTCCTTTTTCGTGCGTCAACTTCTTTTCCCAAGTCACGCATCAACACTTCCTCTGTCATGCATCAGTACATTTGTTGTCACACGTCAACAATCACGAAGCTAACATGTCAATCTTTGGTGCTTAAGGGTATGCGAGTTCAAATTTCACAGTATTGGTAATTTGTTAAGCTACTTGAGGTATACTACCCGGTGAATTAGCTAGGTTTTTATAGGAGATGTTTTCAAATGAATGCGAAGCCAACCCCCCAAAAAAAATTTACTATATATTTTAGTGAACAGACACCGACCCACTCCGAATAATTCACCTTTTCAAATTTTCCTAAAATGAAATTTTTGCCATATTATGAATATTCACCGCTAAAATTATCCCCGCCTCCAGGGAAATACTAACCTAATAATACCCAAAGAACACATATGTAAATGAAGAGATTTCACACCCTACAACACCTTCTAGTATTTCCTCAATGAATGGCATAGAAAAGGGATCATTCACACATGCAACATTTAGCTCCCTGTAGTCTACACATATCCTTATCGACCATCCTTCTTGATATTGATCATCATTGGACTAACCCATTCGACTCGTCAAGGGGCTTGATTATCCCGCACTTCAACATCTTGTCAATCTCTTCTTTGACCTTCTTACGCAAGTTGGGGTTCATCCTGTAGGGTATATTTCTAACTAGGTGGGCACCCTCCTTAAGATTTATCCTAATTTCTCCTAATGAGTCATGCACGCCTTTAAGTTCATGGTACCCTTGCGGGAATAAGTCCTAATAATCCTATAGTAGCTCTATGATTTTTGCCACTTCAAAGTCTAACCAATAGTCTCTAATTATGGCCTCCTTAGGATCAGTATCTAATCCAATATTCACTTTCTTTGTCTTTATATGTTCATGATAGGCATGTGTGGTCTTATCTACACTTTCCAACACCTCATGCCTACCTGTTGAATGGTTTACATCCATATTTTTACTTCTTCGTCATCCACTACGTAGACCATTTTCATTTTTATTTCTTAAGGCAAACGTGCTGAAGTAGTGTGGCATTAGCCTCTTTTTCTTCAAAAAAGCACACTCATGAGTCTCCTTCATCCAATAACTCTTGAAGGATTTCTTCAGCCTTAGCACTATCTCCCATAGTTAAGTGCTTTATGAATTTCAATGCTTCTTCCACTTTGGAGGCTTTGTAGAGAATAATTCAAACGTCTCGAGTCATTCCTATAATTAAATCCTGTCAATTTCTAAACTCTCTATGGAGTTACGCATATGCATACCAAGCATGCACGCAACCTTGTAAAGTGGAATAAAACTTGTGCACCCATAGGGAAGGTGGTAAATCTTTCTACCCTTCTATCCAGAATCTCTCACGCTTCTGAACGTGGTGTTCAATAGGTTGATTACCATGACAAGTGCAGATTTGAGTAGGTGCATTGATCCTAAAGAACATAGTGGCGAGATAAAACCTAATTTCATTCCATCCTACAAGATTATCCTTGAGGGCCACCCACCATTGTCTTGTTGTCCCGCGTAGGGTATACGCTAGCATATTCCTTCTCTCCGGTGACTCTATCCACTATGCTTCCATGGTGCGTAGGAATACCATAATATCTCCTTCTCCAGTGTAACAAGGCACCGAGTTGTGCCCTATCCTCCCGATATAACGTGGTTTGTTTTCCTTAGGAATTATGCTCTTGATTGCGTGCCCTACCAACTCATAAGTTCTATGATCCCAATTATCAAAAGAAACAATTGTAATATCGCTAATATACTATGCATACTCCCACTGAAGCATTCCTTCTTTACATGGCTTAAGAACCTCTGGATCCCAGATGGCGCATACGTAAATTTGATTCAGGTCTTCTTCACTCAAGGGCTCAACATAGGGGCAAATTTTCCATATGTTAAAGGGATAATAACTCTTTCCTCCTTGTTTTCAAAACTGATATAACCTTTATTGAACCAAAGATCGGCATTATTTACATAGCACCAAGGACACCCTAATAGAGCTAGGAAGTTATCTCACTCTTGCCAACACTAAAACCTCAAAATCTCCAAAGGTGAACTTGGATCCTTGTAAGGTAATGGATGCATATTTGATAACTCCAATGGGAATCACATTAGTCGATTAGCCATGAACAATACATTAGAGGATGGCTGCAATGGGGTCTCCCCATTTGTACCCATGCCTCTAAAGTAAGAACATTAAATTCCGCACCACTATCAATCAATATATTACTCAATAGCCACCCATCCATAACAACATTCAGAGTGATTTCCTTGTCATAATCTAGGCTATGAGGGGGAATATTCACATGTAATATTTTTCATCCGGTCTCAATATTTGTGCACAAAGTGTTTCCTTTAACCAATTCCCTAATACTAGTGGAACATTTTACACACTTCTCTCAAGTCATCTATATCAGTTTGGACCATCTCTGATGCTTTATTTTGCTCCATATTCCATGATTTTTATTTTAAATATTGTATCTCACCTTGAAGGTTCCTAAGTACCTCCATGGTTTCCTAATAAACCTCCTTCTGATAGGTAGGATATGGGTACCGTGCATGTAGAACATCCTCCTTAGTGATAGTAGGCTTCGCTTTCAATGCTTCTCTATTTTGCCTTTGCTTCGAAGTGTGGTTCATAATCTTTACCTGCAACGCCTCAAATTCTGGTTCCAACTTGGGCATCCACTGATTCTCCACAACGCGTTGTATCCTAACCATCCTTGTGCCTTTGTTTTCTTGTTTATACTTCTTGTTAAGATGCTCTTATAAGTCCAAGCACTCCTCATAACTATGATTCTTTCCACATAAAGAACATGTAATATTCTGAGGATATTCACACCTATAGTAGTCAAGAGATCTACATGTGTAACAAGTTCCATGAGGGAACTCGATTCTTCCACCACCATGACCTTGTCCTCCAAATCCACCACAGTATCCTCAACCTCTGCCACAACCACCTTCAAAATGCCCTTCATTCCAATCATAGCGCTTTGATTGTGATCTCGATCCTAATGCTCATTCTTTCCTTTAGAGTTATCTAAAACTCATGTCTGTCATACACCAATATCTATTACATCCTTGATCTAACCAATCAGCCGAGCCAAATGGTCTTCATGTCATGATTCATGGACTTGCAAATATTACAATAACAAGAGATGTTCTTCTTGATCACGCGTTGTAGTAATGAATGTGAAGCTAGCATCATGGTTTAAATGGAACATCTCACAATCCAATAGCTGCAAGTGCACGATCTACTAGGACAAATATCCTTTGTGTGACCTTCCACTTCATAATCTATGCACCAAATCCCTGTGCATGTCTCATGTGCTGAATTTTCCAAAATTTTCTCCAACTGATTTGTCATAGCTATGATCTGTGCTTCTAAAAATGGGCTCACCCGAGTGTCTATACTTTCAAATGCCTCAGTGCATAAGGCTGCTTCAAGTGCTTTGTGCAGATTAGTGTATGTTTTATGTGATAATTCCCTCCCAAAAGGGGTAATCAGGCCTCCAACAAACCATTGTGCATGTTGGATTGCATGAATATCATAAAAATCTTAGATAACAACATTTTAAAATGGGCATCATACTCTCGACACTCTCGGTAGTGCCTCTCTTAATATATTTGAGCACACGTATACTCTTCTCCTTAAACACGGGGATGTGAAACTCTTTAAGGAAAGCATCTTTTAAATATGCATAATCTACACAAGTCGATCGGGTCAAACTTTCTCTACCATCTGTGTGTGTGCCCTTGTAATATAGTAGCAATTTGAATTTCCCTACACTTAGAAGCCATGATTCCTTTTGTGTGCCATATTATTTCACACATGTCTACGTGTTAAGTAGCATCTTTTATGCTCCTATACTCTAGAAGACAAAGATACATCTCCATGTAAATATTTTAGGGTTAGTGCGGACCTTGCCCACCTGATCCGAACCTCCTATGTTCCTTTGCCTCAAGAACCACCAGATCCACTGGAGCTAGAGCCACCTATACCTCTTGATCATGAACTTTGTAGTTGGGTTTGGACCAAGATGTACTTCCCTATGTCCCAACCGTAGTAATCTTGAACTACACTCCAACAGATCTAAAAAGTGTTACTACTCCCAAAATATAGTGCAAAAATATGTGCACTGAATTTTGTGTTGATGATAGACCCGAAAAGGTACTACCATATAACAACGAATTCATTTATGCTTTATTATCATTGTGCCTCTTATAAGACTCACTCCTTCTCTCCCACTTCTTGAATTAGTTTTAACTATTTTTGTACTAGATCTTTGGAAAACCAAGTGCGAGGGAAAGGTTTACAAGTGGATTCGGATGGTACACGTGACCCAAGAAGTTTTTTCTTTGGCACACTTTTACGTAATGCTAAGGAGGTTTCCTATCATGCTTTCCCAAATGGGGGATTTCTGATGCTCAAGTTCCATGTCTTCTGTATGAACTTCAACTCCTTCTCGAACTATCTTTCTCCACAACGCCATTTTCTCTACAACCTCCCATTGCTTCTCTACCTCCCTCTCACGCACCTCATTATACTTAAGCCACCTTTCCTCTCTCTACCTCTCTACCACTAGGTCTTCCATCTTTCACCAAACCTTCTCCTTCCCACGCGTGTGGTGGGTTTTAGTTAGCCATTGGTTTTCTCTCCAAATTAAAAGTTATCATCAGGATCTTGATCGCCAATGGAATGCTTTGCAAGTAAGTTCCCTTTGGATATCATAAAAACTAGAATTCAGCTACCTCTGGGCACGAATAAGTGGAAATTGAGTACTCCAAGATATAATTGTTCAAAACACCATGAAACCACATATCCACCGTAAATGGGCCTGAAATTCTTCCTACGTCTAGAAAAGTGTGCGATACCTCCAATTCCGGTTAGATGCATAAGCAATCAACCATTCATACAATTCTACTGGAAAGATAGAAAATAAGGTCTCATATAAAATGTCATGTAGATTTTTTTCCACCCATACGCGTGTGTTAAACTCGAGATCTGATGTTGAACCTCCATGCGTATTCTTCTTCTAGGTCATGTATCCACTCTTCAACACTTACTAGGGTCAACCAAGTATGTCTTCATCATGAACCATCTTGAAAACAATCAAAAAAAGAGGTCCTGCAATGAACCAATGATGCACCTAGAATTTATGAGTAAAATCCCGTGCACTGGCACATCACTCACCCTAGACCGAGCGCTCACCCAAAGCATGCAAATGTATTAGGCCCCTCTTTAGGGTTGTTTTTGTATGATGTTATCATGATGAATAACATTCAACAGCTTCATGTTCGAGATCTAAATCTAGAGAATAACATACTTAAGAGATAACCATGATGAAATCAAGCATGCACGAACCAATTATACGTAGGATTTAACACTTTGATTCATCCAACACATTCCATTGCATTAAACATGATAAATACATAGAAAAATATTACAATAAATAGTACCATAGTCTATGCATGTATCGATTTGGTAGCATAACCTCACAATAATTCAGTTCTTACATGCCATCCTATGCTACACATTTCATGACATAGTTATAATGGTGGGGACTTTCCCTTCACCACTTATCCAATCCCAAAATAGGTCACATGTTATTATTATCTACGTGTCGTTACACTAATATCCACACATGCAAATGTGTTAACAATAGACTTCTTCTAGTTAATCGTTAGTAGTAAATTTGTTCTCATCTTGTATCCATGCAAAGCACTTCGTAGTCGATCCTCCAAAATAACCAATGTGTGAAGTGCAAGTATTTAACCGGTTTGTTTGATCTGCATGTCATCTTCCAAAAATAGATCCTCGTCATGAAAATGGCTAAGTCCCTAATCTTCCTCTTTCCTCAACGCATGATTCCTTCCCGGTCCTTCCACACTTTTGAACATGCCCCGATTTTCCATGTGAACCTTACGTATGTTCTTTCACTAAGTACCATATTTTGACTGACTAATAATAATGCATATTCTCATTTAGTTGTTCTAAATGATTTCCTTTTTCATGTCAACTCATCACTGACCTTGATATCACTTTCTATGATGGAGGTGTTATCTTCATAATTGAAGTCATCCATTAAAAATTTAAGAATTTCCTTTCCCTTTAGTTCATCATGGATGCAATCTTCTTCACAAAATGGGAAAGGGGAAGACTTACCTTCACATTCATGCTCATCTTTTAAGGCTTAAAAGAGATCATTGATCTTAAATGTTTGTACCATCTCATTTTTGAACATTTGTGTATTAAATAAGGATCATGACTGAATTCATACTTGTCTTGCATATTCATGGCATATGTTAGGATCTCAAGACTAGGTTAAGGATATTCAATTTCTTCCTCAATGTTTATGATGTCTTGCATGGATTCCTCCTTCAAATATTCCACATACTCATTTTTGCATTCATGCGAATAATGTTTTCATTGGACCTAAAGGAGATGGTTAGAAATATGATCATCATATAGCCAAGGCTCACTTGAAAATTTCTCCTCCTTGTGATCCATATTTCTTGTCATCCATGGGTTACCTTCTTACAATTTCAGGCATACCTAGTTTTCATCATTTTCAAATAGAGAGAAGAGATCCATACTACATAGGAAGGTCACACGTTTTGGTTTGAGATTCCTCTAACCATCCTCATAACAAGGATATGAATACAACATTGGGGTTGTAACATGAGAATAGTATTTTCCTTTTTCCCGAAAGTTTCCCTAGAGTTATTCTTCTTCATAAGAATAGAGAAGACTCCATGCTTACTGTGGTGATTAGCATTACACTCCTTTGGTAATGACAGAGAAATCACTTGGTCAAAGAGGTCATGTTTTATTTTCTCATGTTGGACTTTTTCTCAAGAAGGGGATTGGATTCTTCAATTTTCTTCATTTCATCATTGGGAATTTGTGAATCGAAAGGAGAGCCAAAATTTGAAAGGAAACCATTAATGATTACCTTAAATTAATCATCTTAAATAACTTGAGTCTAGGATGGATGATGGATTTATTGAACATCTTCATGGTTGGTAAATTCTTCGGAAATCATTGGATCATTTTTCATAGAACAAGAATCTTCATCTCTTGTACACATTATTTCTCCAAAGGGTTGTGCCTCGATCCAAAATGAATTTATGAATGGAGGTTCAACTTTCATGTTATCTTCATTATCCTCCAAGGTGATGATTTTAATTTCATCGGAAGGCTCAATAAAAGGAAAATCATGAGAAGAACATAAGAATATTTTGGGGATAGATACCTCATAATACGAACAATCATTAGAATCTACTTCAAGGATTAATCTCTTCTTCCTCATCATTACAGAGTGCTTCAAGATGCTCATACATTTTTACATAACCTTGGCATAATTTAGAATCTCAAGATTGGTTTGGGGATCATAATTTCCTTTCGTAATACTCAAAATAATTTTCGTAAACTCTCTTTTCAAGGCTTTCATTTCCTCATCTCCATATGCAAGAAAATAATCCAAAGGAAGAGAGATGAAAGACATAACTTCAAGTTTCTCGATTAGCCATGTGAAGTTAAAAATTTACCTTCAATAGATTTTTCATTTTCATGCCCTTCATACAAAATTTCATATCAATTCTACATATTTCTCATCAAGCTCTTGGATTCTTGATCATCAATAGGTGCAAGTCCCATTTTCTTTCCTCTAGAACATGATCTGCTTGAATTGAAGCCATCAGGATTTGATAGTAGGATATTTATAAGAAACAATTTTCTCTATTCTAGACATTATTTTCATGACTACTACAAAAATGTCACCGACATTCTTTCCTTTGGTTGATTGCAAAATTTTATTTGAAGCAAGATACCTCTTTATTGTGTCGTAATCCTCACTCTTTTCAGATTTGGCCCGAAATGATGCTTGATCAAACATTTGCATATCTTGGTGTTCACCTTCTTATTCATTGTTGTTGTCACTTGGTGGTTTTGAACACCAAGCTCAAAACTTTGTCATTTTGATGTGGAAAACAAAAGTGACATGGATTCATTCCTTGATAGATTCTCCTTCAAACTCGATTTTCACTATGAAACCTGTTTTTTTTTCGAATATATACTTTTATGTATTTTCCAGAGATATTTAAGGTTGCACAAGGAAGATATCTCCCCAAAAAGTCACTAAAACCTATTGGTGAAATAATTTTTCATGTTTCAAATTATTTATTTTTCACCAACGCTCACAAGGCTAAGCTTCTCCATCTTTTGTATGGGGGCTCTCATTATTTAATGTAAACTACCTAATTTTTTGGGGTTCCCAAGATGTCGGGATCACATAAGGACACTCCATTGAACTTGTGACAAATTCTTGTACAAGGTACAAGGGAATAATTTGTATTGGAGAGAGGTAAAGGGGAGTTGGGGAAACAATGAGAGATAGGGTTACTATTGTGAATAGGCTTACATAGTTCACTTACATAACCGAGTAGGTCTACATTCAATTAGAAGAACACAAAAATGAAACCAATAATAAGACCAAAAAATTTAAACACATAATTCCATTGACTAATTTATCAAAGGAAATACACCTTTCTTGGTTTTACAAGATTATCATGTATGCAAAGTTGGAAAGAGAGTAGAGGAACATAAGACAAGAAATAGAAGAATTGCAGCTTTTATTTCTTGATGTATAAGTGGTAATATCAACAACATACATTTAATCAACAATTTCCAACCCCTTGGAATGGATAATCCATTCCAATTTATAGCATTACAAATGTCTCTTCATCTACCCCCACATGACTTTTCACTTACCCTTACAACTTATGACCTTTCATATTCCTAGGAAAGAAAAGTGAGTCATTTTTATTAATTAAAGGGAACTCATTACAATGTTTGACTATAGGTCACATTTAAATGAATAAGACAAAAAGTGAAAATTTCCTTCCCAATGAGAATTAGAACATGAGAGAGAGAAAAGGAGGAGAGAAGAAGAGGGGGAGAAGAAGGTCATGCTGATGAAGACGAGGCTTTACTTATAGAGAAATTTTTATCATGATCCCTGAAGGATATTTCCTAGAATGATATCTTATCATTTTAATTCTCTATTGAACCAAGCTACCGCAGTTCCACCTTATCTCGCTTCGGATTTCCAATGCAGCTCAAAACTTTGATCCATGTCCAGAGAACATCATTGATATCATTGCAATGATTAGACAATTATTCTTAATCTCTTGCAATATTAGAAATAGAACTTCTTATGTTGGAAAGGGACTCCAAGGTATCCTCGTTAAAGGAAATAAGATCACATATCTCCTTCTTGACTAACTCCCGGAAGGAATTAATGAGTTATTCTAATGATGAATTCTCAATGAGTGCAGAGAATCCAAGTTCCTTCACATAAATGATGACCTCATTCAAAATCTTAAAGCCATTTTTTCCACTAGTCAAGTTTAGAGATGGCATCTTTTATCATACCATATATGGCATCCATGATGCACACCAAAACTTGGGACAAATTTTTAGCAGTTGATTTGAACACATTTTTACTAATGATGGTGTGAGATTCGAGGGAGATTATCTCTAACATAAGTGCGAAAACATCATTTAAGTGGATTTTGTCTTTTTCAATCTTTTTCTTTTCATTCTTTACTTCCGTAATAATCTCAAGAACATATTTGAGTGGAGAGAGAAATTCTAGGAAAAATATATTTCCTTTCTCAATGATATTCTCAACCCATCTCTCATTAACATTCCCTTGCATTATACGCCCTTGTACCTTCTTGATCGCCTTAGGGTTGAAGCTAATGGTTGGAAGAATGCCTTTCACGAGAAGAGGGGTTTTGAATTGGGCTCTAAGAAAGGTTGAATGTAATAACGAGAGCTTTCACATGCTCCTCCAATTTCTCAATTGTGCATTTGTACTCTTCATTTTGAGAAAATAGACAGTAGATGATTCCTTGAACAAATGAGAGTTACCCTCATGAAGCTTGACCCAATGAGATTCGAGTCAAATCATAGTGCAATGGATTCATCTCCTCAACATGATTTACATTATTAGGTTGGAAAATTTCTACATATTGGTCATCAGAAGTTCCACTAAAGAGACGAGAAGCCATCTACACCTTCTTCCTCTTCTTGAATTCAAAAAAATGATAGCTCTAAGGTCAAGAATTGCATATTTTCGTTTTATTATTGGTTTAATTTCAAGAAATTCTTGAATCCATGGGAATGGCTCTTTACGAATGGATCTTCAGGATTGGACATGATGTTGGTAACGAGAGCACTTTCAGAAGATTTATGTAGGATCACATCTTGTTCATTATGGGAAAGATCATCCTTGGGAAATACATATTTGGATTTCCCTAAAGAGAAGGAGGCTACAATGGATCACTCTTTCTCGACTCAAGAGGATCTATGGGATCTACAATGAACTTCACCTTCGTATGAACCCTCATGGAATATGGAACCTCTGTGCATCTTCTTTTCATCATCTTCCTTTTTGAAGGCTCATGTTCAAAGTGGCCCTTGTTAGTGTAGGTTATTATTTATCCTTTTATTTGTTTATTAGGATAATTCTTGCACTTATAGTTTCCCTACACTTGTTGGGTTAGCTTGCTTATGTGGAGTTAGCTTGCTAGTCTTGTGGAGTTAACTTAACTGTCATTATCAATTTGTGGGAGTTCTTTACCACTAATCTAGGTAGTAGTTGCACTTCCCTCCTCCTATATGTATATCCTCATTGTTGAGATAATTTATGTTATGTGATCTGATGTAATATAATGTAATAATGGATTAAGATGTATTTCCATATATGATATTTCAGTTATTTGTTTGCAAATTGTTTCTAAGGTTATTCGGAGAATTCCTTTCATCTCATCAAATGTGGTGTGTTGTTATCATTTAAGATCTGCATAGCTTGGAACAATCTTCTTATCATTTCTTTCATGGTATCAGAGTAGTAGATGATGTAGACATCCATTTGTAAGTTTTTTTACAAGCAAGGGTTTACTTGTTTTCATATATTTTGGAATTTGTTAGACGTTTATTTCATCTTCCATTTTTACTCAAAACAGAGGGCTTTATTGGATTCGGAAGGTGGAAAAACCCCATAAACGTCTATAAACTTGTCCATTGAAGGAGACAATTTGTTTTTTTGAGTTTGTTTTGGTTTTGTAGAGGTAGACACAAATATGTACATATCCTCTTGGAAATTTGTGTCGGGAAAGAAATTTGTGCCAAGGAAGTAAAAGTATAAAAAAATGGTTTCGGGTTTTTACATACGGTACTAGTTTTTTTCTTCCACTTTACAAAGTTCTTGTGTGGAAAGGATTTGAAGATTTATGGATCCATTTTAGAAATCATGTTGAAGGAGGAAAAACATCTAGAAAAACACTTTCTTGGGTTTTTTTCTTCATCTTTGTAGAGTTCATGTGTGCTGAGGATCTGGGGATCATGTCGATTCATGGTACCTTTGGGTATTTTGGAAATTTGTGTTGGTAAGGCAAAAAAATTAGAAAAAAAAAATTCGGTTTTTCTATGGTTTTCACATTCAATAATGGGTTTTATTACTTCTTCCGTTTTGAAGATCCATAATTGGAAACTTTTTTCTAGAAAAGATAAATTGAGGAAGAGTGGAGGAAAAAGGACATTTAATTTTTTTAAATAAATATTAAAGCACAAATTTGAAAAGCTTGTATCTTTTGATCGGTAACTTGTATTTGAGTGCTATTTTTTTCAAAAGTGCTTTTTTTGTGCTTGTTCCATTAGAACTATTTATTTTAAGAAACACACTAAAATTGTAAAATGTCATTATTGTAACATGCACTCAATTATAAAGTGCCAACATTTATATATCTCTTGTTTATTGAGAGATTTTAGATCTGTATTTTTGACACTTTTAGGCATGTTGACAGTCTCTCTTGTGGGGGAGTTATTCTGGTGAAGCCCAGTGTTATTTTTTCAGTGTTCAAGTAGTTGTTTTGACAACTCATACATATTTGTAGTGTCACTCTACCCATTCAGTAGTATGGGAGGGTGTGGTGTTGATATTGCTTCTTTAGGTTTTGTGTCATTGCCTTGTTACATTGGATTTTCTTGGATCGTGGCACTTATATTTATTTAGATCTTGTGTCCTTGCCTTGTTACCTTGGTTATTATTCTTGGATTGTGGCACACCTATCCTATAGCAATTGATCTTGCTTCTTCGGGTCTTGTTTCCTTGCCTTGTTACCTTGGCTTTTCTTAGATCTTGGCACTCTTATTTCTTTGGATATTGTGTCTTTTCCTTGTTTCCTTAGTTATTATTATTGGATTGTGATGCACATATTTGTAGTAGTTGATTGAATATGTTTGGTGTTTTTGCACTTTTAACATCACTCCATTGCAAATTTTGTTGTACATGGATTTATTCTAATTTTGAAGCCCCGTGTCGAGTTTTTTTTAAAGTTTTTGATCAAGCGGTGGATTCATACCATAATGCACACTAAACTTCTTCAGCATTGTACGTGTTTTTTGAGATGAGCTTCTTGAGATGATTTGCAACGGGTTTTTCTCTCTCTACTTTTTTATTACTGGTTTTCGGTACCTTGCAGATGTCCCTTTTTCCCGCTTATTGTATGTGGTTACCTCATCGAGTCTTGTTGTTGAGACCCACCTTCTTTTCCACCCACCTAAGCTATGTTTATGTGGGGTATTAGTGTAGGTTATTATTTATCCTTTTATTTGTTTATTAGGATAATTTGTGCACTTATGTTATCCCTAAACTTGTTGGTTTAACTTGTTTAAGCGTACTAATTATGTGGAGTTAACTTAACTTCCAGTATCAGCTAGTGGGAGTTCTTCACCACTGATGTAGGTAGTAGTTGCACTTCCCTCCTCCTATATGTACATCCTCATTATTGAGCTAATTTATGTTATTTGATCTGATGTAATATAATGTAATAATGGATTATGATGGATTTCCATATATGATATTTTAGTTATTTGTTTGTAAATATTTGTGTAAGGTTATTCTAGAGAATTGCTTTCATCTTATCAAATGTGGTGTGTTATTTATTATCCAATTTTTCCCCTTGAGGTAAAATTGGACAAAAGGGGGCATCTTGTGCCCTAACACAAAAGAGCCTTCAAGAGACCTTTGGGTCATTTCAAGTTGATTTTTGTGTTTTGGTAATATTCTGATGTTCCAAGAAGCTATTGGATAAGTTTGAATTATTTTCTTCTTTCTAGGGTTTTGAAAGCTTAAGGTTTGCCAAGATGGGGAAATTGTCTGTTTCAGGCCCACTTCTAGTCAACACGAGAAAAATAAACAATAAATTTGATAAATTATGATATGAGGGATTATTGTACTTCCATGATCTTCTAAAGAGAAAATTCCCAAATAATTTGAATTTAGGACAAAATCCATTTTGAAGGGCCTAGATGGCATTGAGTTCTAAGATAACTCATCGGGCAACTCGGTGACCTAATTGGAAAGCTAGGGATGGATTGATAACTCGGTGGATCTCCGAAATATCTTTTTTGAGATAGGGTAAAATTAGTGGTGAGCTATTAAAGTGGTAAGTTGGGGTACTGCAGGGGAGTTCGAGAAAACATTTATAGCATTTGGAAAAAGTAAGAGGCAAGTACGTTTTGAAGTGAAAGTTGAGTGGCTCACCAAAACAATGAGTTATGTTGGTAGATAGAATAGCATCAGGCCAAGATGGGGTGAGTCACTCGGTGCCAAGGCGAGTCGAGTTGAAGAGCTCACTCGATTGATCATGAAGTATGGGGGTAAATCGCAGAATGGTTCGAGCGTTATGGAAACTTTTCGAAATAATTCACTCAAGTGTAGGGAGTTCAAGTCGATGTGAATACATTGTTTCTTATTTGAGTTAAGAGTTAAAACATGGGCATGGGCATGATTGATTAGATGAGCTTGGTTATACTCATCACATTGGCTTGGTGTAAATGAATATAAATGAGATCTCGACACGAGAGATCAGCAAGACATGAGAAGGGCGAGCAACTCGCCAAGTTGCTTGCTAGCAGGATCGGTAGTTCATCACAAGGAACCGAGTCAAGTAGAATAGATCACATGAATGAATGAGTGATGGTGGTTAGGTGGTAGAGAGGAAATGACTTAGGTTACATAGAGCCTACTCATGGCTCGATGATCGAGTCAATCATGGCATAAGAAATCAACTCATTAGGCTTAGTCGAATCGAGTTGATTGTTGGATGGGGGCACTCGAAGTTGAATTGGGAAGAAGAAGTTCGGTTTGAATCCAAGTCGAGGATATAGAGATAGCTTGCCATGTTTGAGATATTGGAGATGGAAAGTTGACATAGGAGTTCTGCACATGGGATAAATTCATTACGATTGCCATGGTGGAAACTTTGTAATGGCAAGCCATCATGAGGCTTACATGTAGAGAAGAAGTCTAAGTTGGTTACTGATTCACCAAGCAAGTCGCCAGGGAGTTAGAGCATTAGATGGTTGTGGTCATGATGGCGATCCATTCGCTGAGATACATGGAAGAGTGGTAGGTTGGTATTGGTGTATAATAATGTGTTAGTGGAAATTAACAAGCTCAATGGAGCTAGTTCAAGTGTCAAGATAGAGTTAGAACCAAGCTTAATGATCGGTCACTCGATATGAGGAGCTGAGATATGAGTGAGCTCACTAGTAAAATGGGATTTCATTCGAGCTGTCAAGATCTCATCATGTGGCTCATAGGTAGATGAAATAACTCAGTCGTAGGGTGAGATGTTTGTTGTGTCTAAGCACATTTTTAATAGGATGTATTCAAAGGGACCTCGAGTTGAATACCTAACTCAATAAGGAACGGATCGTGTCGAGAAATTTAATAGTTATTAGATCATGTATCGCACGGAGAGCACACTGATTTCATAATGGGGGTAACTCAAAGCTAAGTGGGAGAGGTGATGATCTCACTATTAATAGATTAAAAAGGTAACTTGGTCCTTTCGATTAGAGAGGTGAGTTTTTGGTGGTGGTGGAGAACATTAACTTGGCCAAACGATTGAAATGATTGTATCGAGAAAATTCTAAATTGTATCCAAGTTTGGGTTTCTAGATTTGGAAATCTGGAATAAATACTCCACGCTCAAGGAATTTTGAGCAAGAATGACCATGGGGAACATCAAGACATTTGGGTCAAGGTTTCTAGTCTAAGGAGCTCGTGTCTTCCAAAGATCCATGTCAACAATGTGTGATACATAGTGGAGAAGCAAGCATTAGGAACCAATTTTCTAAGGTAGTGCATGGGAAAAATGGCTTTGAAATTTAGGGATCTCCACTCATGAATTTCCTATTTTTATGATAAAAATTCCATGTCGAGCTTGGAAAAATAATGTTCGAGCTCCCGAGACAAGAAATCTAACAAGGAGGACATGGCGGGAATGGCGTGGAATCGAGTGATTCTCAAAGTTAGTGGACATGTCATGTGTGGTTTTCAGGGATAATATGTAAATTCTAAAGCAATCAACATTCAAGTAGATCGATTGGCCGATTTAAGTCCGAGTCATCCGGTGTGCTAGAGACTGTCAATAGGATATGTGGAGCCAATGAGTTTCAATGCAAATGGTTAAGGGCTCTATTTAATGTGAGTACATGACAGATGTTTAATGGTTAGAGGTGGAGACTTTTAGCTCACCGAGTGAGCATATAGACTCGGTATAAGGTAAGGATATTGTGAAAAACAAAAGTGGTGCACATAACATAACAAGGAACCCGGCATGGTGAACAAAGGGCTCATTAAAAAAATGCAAAGAAGTAACTTGCCAACCAACTCGATGAGCTAGGTGGCGAGCCAATTGCCAAGTTGGTCCATTTTACAAATCAAGATCTCACCTAATACATGAATTTTATTTTTATTAAAATATATTTAAAATATTATTATTTTAAAAATATTATTTTAAATTAAATAAGGATAATTTCAATTTTTGAATTTATTGTGCATAATGGGTAAATGCAATTAATGATGTAATTAAACATGGTGGCCATCATGTGCCATTATTCATGCCCTAGAATTTAGGATTTCTCCATCCTTTCTCTTTAACTAGATTTTCTATAAATGTAAATTGGAAGCTCATTCCAAGAGGTTGGACAAGTTAGACATCTAAGACAAGTGTATATTTTTCAAGAATTCTCTCTCTTCCGCAAGTTAGCTTTGTGGAGTGGGAACTTTCAAGCCTCCTTTCCAAGACTGTAATGGAAACCATTGCCTCTTCTAAATGTAATGATGCATTTTTCATGTTGTTGAAGTAATAAAAGTGTGTGTTTTGTGACTACTCTTGGTCCTTTCATCCTTTTATACTTCTTTGTTCCTTTCTCATGCTTGCAAGTACACTGTGCAAGTTCAAGTTTCTATTGCAGGTTCTTGGATTTATGTGATTATCTAATTATCGAGTGGTCGAGTATTTTATGCATTTGTTTTGTGGTGTTTTTTCACCCTTCTCAAGTTCATCCTTATTCACTGGAAGACTGATAGATTGTTTTGTCTGATTGAGTTTAACAAAGGGACACATGCTTCCTAATTTGTTGTATTTTGTTACCCTCTCTAAGTTGCAGTAGGTGAAGTTGACTTGTGGTGCACAACACCCTCTTCAAATCAACCCTTCCTAAGTCTAGCAACACCCTTTATTTGGTGCATCACCATCCCTAGTATATTTTTATTTCTTGCAAATATATTTCCCTAAAACCCATGAAATGTTAGCATAGGTCTAGATAACCATTTTATTGCACTAGGAATAGTATAACACTTAGTTTAGGAAGAGGAAGTCAGCCTTCTCTAGAGGTTCACCTTGAGCCCAAGTCCCATAGCTTGAGAGGTGATCCCATGTTACCCAATCACACCGAACGTCTTGTTCACATTCTGGCCATTTGGAGGGTGCAATGATTTGGCGATAACATTATTATCATTTGATATCTTCACGGCTTAGAACAATCTTATTATCCTTCCTTTCAGCCCTTGGTTATACTTTGGAATCGGAGTTCGATTGAAATTTTTTTCTTCCTTGGGGAGTGACTGTGTTACCAAATATTTGTGAAGTGTTTAATAACACTATTGTGAATGACAACAAGTGAGGATGACTCCTCTTCCTTTTATACAAGGTTCCCTACACAAAGATCACATATCTACCTTTCTTGACTCCAAATCACTTACTGAATGAGAGCACATTTGGGAGATCTTATGTACCTTCTTCATATGCTTCTCATATGAAAACATGATTCCTTGATTCTTCATATATTGTGGCTTGAATACTTAGAAGACTTGACAAGGTCACTTTGACTTGCTTGGAGAGGTGACGATAGATTCAAGATATGATGTTTCTCAACTTTCCCAATGAGTTTCTCATTTCACTTATGATCATGATGACATCCTTAAATGAATTTTGGATTCTAATGTGGATCTTGACTCTTTTCAAATTCTGTCATCCTTACAATGTTCCTTATTTTTGCCTGTTACGCCTCGATATGCTTTGTCATGCTCTTAAACACAATTGTGATCATAACGATGCTTTAGGATCCTTGTAGAGGGTTGATTTTCTTGTTTGAGATAAACAAAAACTTTACAACCATGTGATGATGGAAAAATTCATTGAGGTGAGTGAAAACTTAGCCAAAAACAATTTTCTACACTAAAAATTGAAACTTTCTATTTTTGGCAAGTCGGGTCAAGAGTCGCTTACTTTGGGAAATTTTCCTTTTTACACAAAATTTATTTTCTAAATCTCATATCATGATTAGAATACCTCCCTTTGATTATGATTTACTATTTTTAGTATGCCGCTTATTAAAAATTGTTATTTTGGGAAATTTTCCAGTTTTACCATGTTTGTTGTTTTTCACTGTTTCTAGATGTTTTGAGTGATGGGAGCTTATTGTTTTGAGAGACTTTCTATTTTTATTAATTCACCGTATAGAGCATATACTATTTTCTCAAACTGAACTTATTAGTTTCAGGTTGCAATGAAATAACCATTGTTGGATTCGGCTCTGCACCAAGATCATGTGCTCAAATTTCACTGTGTTTCTTCTGCTAGAACTCATGGAAATAAAAATCCAACTCGGAAGGTGGGGTTTTAGATTGATACTATGAAAATGAAAAGGAAATGGAATAATATGGTATTCAACTATAATCAACTCAAAGGAACCTTGGAGTAGATTATTTTGTGGAAATCTCATGGTAGTTCGAGTTTTGGCTAGTGAGTTATGAGAAAAACTTGGTTTTGGAAGCCATGATTGTTCGGAAAATCTTGGGCAACACCTCTATTGTAATATGATGTTTTTGAAGGTTTAACAATAATAATGGTGGGAGAGTGAATAGTGTATAATAATTGACTTGAAAATGGTTTAGATTTTACTTTCTTGTTTACCTACTGACCATGGTTTGACCCTGGGTTGGATGAAAGCTTAAGTGGAGTTGAAAACTATGTTTAATGACATTGTTCATGGGCACTCATTTTTTCCCTCTTTCCCCTTGGGAAAAATCAATAAGAGGGACACAAAAGGGCACTTGGAGAGATATTATTACAAGTATCAAAGCATGTGGTGAAGTGTGAGGGACATAAAAAAGTTGATCAAGCACCCGGGGAGCTAAAAAGTCACATGAAATACCAAAAGGGGAATTTCTCATGGGAACTCATGTTTTCTCCTTTGTACCCTTGGGAAAAATGGAAAAGAGGGTCACAAAATGATGTTTGGAGAGATATTTTGACAAGTGGTGGAATTTGAGCAGGCCTAAGAAAATGTGGTTGGCCAGATAAGCACCCTACGGAACTAAAAATGGTCACATGGGGGACTAGAGAAAGATCTTGCTCATGGGAATTCATTTTCCCCTCTATCCCCTTGGGACAAAGGGAAAAGAGGGACACAAAGGGGTACTTGGGGTTAAATCATGACGTGTGGTAGTCAAAAATTTGGCTAAGTATGGAGCCTGCACACTCTTCACTAGTGAGAACCTGAAAACTTTTCTCTCGGATGTAGTCACAAAATAATGAACTTTAGACATTATTTAGTCTAGGTCTAATACTATTATTAATATGGTTTTTGAGTGAAGAAATTACTAATTAACCTATGTATTTTGGCCATTTTACTTTGATTTTATCGTCACTACCAACCTCTAACACATACTTTCCCAATTTGTTTTTGTGGTTTGGCATCATTTTACCTTTTACTAGGGCATCTAACCCAATACTAGGGAGCACTAGGCACCCTGGTCCCATTTGGGGTGTCCTGAGCCTTTCTACACTTTCCCGCCACTTTTTGGGCACTTTCTGACTGTTTGAGCTTCTTATCTTTTTAGTGGTTGGCCTTTTCGGGGTTAATTACAAAATTAGAACAAGAGAACCATATAAATATAAAGTTATGAGACCATAATGAGGGACCAAACACTAAGCACTACTATCATCACCTAAGGTTGCATCCATCAAAGGCTCCATTTGCATCCATTTAGCTCCATCACAAGGCACAAGGCTGGTTCATTTATATCACACTACATAGGAGGGAAGTTTGTTCTATTCCATCCACCATTCTATTACATTTTCTACACATAGTTATTACTCGCTACTTTCACAAATTGTGACTCGAACAAGAGTATATAGGGCATGCTTGCACACACACACACACACACACACACACACACACATAGAACTACATAGGGTCTAAGATGTAGTGCAAATCTTAGTTAGTAAGACCACTATTGTGGCGGTTGAGGTCAATCGGCCCCTTCATATGCGTCTTTCTTTTTTATGGGTTTGATGCTCGTCTTCGAGTTTCTTGGTTTTATCTTCATTTCGGATTTCCAGGTGACATACTACACTATCCACCAAAGCTAGTGTGACAAGAATAAAAGTCATAAAACCATCAAGTGACACCACGGAGGAAGGTTTTAGATATTTTTCATAGACAAGGGTGCCCATATCTTAGACTAGGGCACCCATAGGCACCCCTGTACCTATATAGGCATCCCAGTCCACTCATATTACCTAGATCTACACTTTTCTAGACTTAGGAATAGTCGTTTCCTCCTCCTTTTTCTCTAGCCATCTCTACGACACGCTTCAACACTCGTCGAATCAGCTAAGCTCTTTCTTAACCCCTCTTGCACATTAGGGTTTATGTTTCTACTTTCTTAGTCACTTGGGTCACTTTCTATATTTATTTACTATTATTTATTGTTGTTCCTAGTTTAGATTAACTAGCCATTCATCCAAATTTTAGTTAATAATTTTGGTGAACCTAATGTATCCAACCCTTTCTTCTGATAATGTCTTCACCTTATCAAGTTATGACTCAATCATCTTATCCTACTTTTGTGCCTACTAAGGTTTCTAGTATAGTGACTACTGCTGCTGATTTTATGTGTGTGCATACTCAACATCCTCCCCACTTTGTTACACCCAGGGTTGATTCATCTATTAATGTAGTTACTACTCGTCGTACTTATCTTAATCCACCTACAACTCCACCCACTTATATCTCTCCACCCATTGCTTTGGTAGATCCTCCTACTACTTGTAAGGGTTGTGACATCACTAAGCAACTTAAAAATACGCCCGCCAAGATTCCCTTTACAACTTATTATGTAATTGTAATGCCCCCTCTGCGACATCGAAAAAAAAGCACATCAATCGTGACTAAAATTTTAGGGTAATAATTTTTTTTTTTAAGTGTTTAGTTAGTACTAATACATCTCTTAAATTCTTACTTGATTACAAATTTTATACCATTTAATTTCTCCAATCTAAATTGTTCACTAACCCTAACTCGAAATTAATTATTTAATTATATTTTAATTTTACTAGTGCCTAAAAGAATAACCCTACACCACTTTTAATCTATTCACCCTCTTCTTAGGTTCATCACCCTTCCCTTTTGATATATTTCCCATTAAGACCCCATGATAAAAAAAAAGCAAGGTTTAATAATGACCCTAGGATTAGACAATCTTCAACTCTTGATCTAGTTGCCCTAGGATGCCCTAAAATGTCCCATTTTCTTTTCTCTTTGTTTCCTTCCATTCTTATTCTTCTTGTTATATTTTTCCTTGTATGAAATACATATACATATTTATACTCATTTATTTTGGTTTGTTTTATTATACATATATTTATAATTATGTCATTGTTTGGTTGGTTATTCATTTATCTCTTTTGTTTTTGTGATGGGGCGGATTAGAGTGCGCGCGCGCGGGGTAGCCCTGTGGGCGCGGGACGAATGCCGTGGGGACCGGACGGGGCGGAAGGACCGGCCGGGGCAGGTTTGATGCGGCCGCGGACAGTAGGGAGGTTGCGAGAGGGGGATAGGAGGGGTAGACAGGCGGCGGGAGGCCGCCTGGGTAGTGGAGTCGGGCGCGGGAGGGGAGGGCAGGTCTGCACATGTGGGGAGGTGGCGGAGCAGGCGGTGGCGGCGGCGGACGACGAGCGCGGGGGTGGTGGCCGTGGGGGCAGCGGCGGCGGCTATGGGGTTCGTGGGGGGTCCGTGGGGCGCGTCCCCCACGGTCAGGCATATAAGGTGCGGGGGTTCTACCCCCATGCCATTTTTATTTTTTTAAATATGACAAGGTCAGTTGGGGAAGGGCCGACCCTCCCCCATTACTATTATATATATATATATTTATTTTTATATAGAATTCGTTTTAAATGTATTTTGTATAAAACATGATACATATACCATGTAGATGAACTTTGAATATATATATATATATATATATATATTCTCGTAGTGCTTTTCTTCTTCTTCTTCTTTTCAATATGTGACCATAAATAAAACAGCATATATATATATATATATATATATATATATATATATTAAAATGATTTAATGATATTTATATGCATTGGGTATATCACCAAATAAAATAAGCAAGAATTTTCCAATATAAATAAGATTTATTTCTAAAATGAACTCTTCAAAGTAGGCAACTTAAAACTAAGTATGAATATTTTACAACAGCAAACATTAAACTTCTCAAGGAAATGAAATGTAAATTTTCAACTTTCCTTTCATGTATTATTTTTATTAATATTTTTAAGAGAGGAGCATATTGCAAGAAGGGGAGTATTTCTCATTTAATAGTAGCCACATGCTTCCTTAACTAAAAATAAACAATTAGTTTTCTAAATAACATGCTTTCTTAAGTTTTCACATAAGCAAGAAAGTGCAAGGAAACAAAGAAATGCAGTTTTCTTTTCTTGACATATTGCTATCAATGTTTGCAAGGTAACAAAGGTGTAAGGAACCCAAAACCTTCAACATACTATTTTTCTTTTTATAAATATAAATGCAAGAGTTATAACAAGATTCAAGTAGATAGATTATTTACTTCATTACTTCATTACTTCACAAGCTTGAGTTACATGGATGTTAACTCCCAAGTAGCATCAATCAAAATTTTCTAAAACAAGTTTACAAGTGACACAAAATGTACAAAATGGAGGATTTACAAGGAGATGCAAACTTTCACGTACTATATTCGAAGAGGGTTACATTACAAGAAAGTATCACAAGGATAAGAATAATGAGAGCCCAACATGCCACCAATTCCAACTGAGAGCCAACTTCCATGTCTTCCAAAACCATGCAAGGAGAAAAGAGCTTGTTTAACCACCCAACCTTTAGGCATCATCACATGCCTATCCCAAGGTTGGGATGCATGCTAGCCTCCCCCAAGCCCATGGGAAAGAGGATAGCTAACCAACACTTGCACAAGGTGAAGGGTAAAACAACAATGAAACAAGCACACAAACATAAAATTCACAACAACACAAGACTCCAACTTACAAGGAGGAGAACCCATGTTCATCCTCCAAAAATGGGGAAGAGAGGAGAAAGTTCTCCAAAATTAAGCATCAATATTATTTGCACATTAAACACATCTTCTTAACCTCCTTATTGCTCCTTATTCAAAACAAGACCCTCCTTATTCCTCCCCCTTTCTCCAAGTCCTCCTTGGAAGGATTTTCAAACCCCAAAAGGGGTTTCCTTACCAAGGATGGGGAAGGAGATTCAAGCCAAATGAATCAACTTCCCCACCTCAACCATTTGAGGGGAAAAACAATGAGGTCCTACAAGGCTTGGCCATCAAGCCTTGAGGATTGAGAGGGAAAATTCCCTCTCTCTTCCCCCACACTCCAAAACTCCATCATGCCATATGATGGAGGGAGTAAAACACACAAACAACACTACAAGCTACATTCCACAAAAACATTCTCAAGCAATCAATCTATTAACTAACATAAAGCAACACAATAATAAGATCTAGGAACCTACCTCAAGGAAAGCTCTCCAAAAAGCTTCCTAACTTCAAGTTTTCCACTCTTAGCTCCAAGCAAATCCCAAGCTCCAAATCACCCAAGCATCCAAGCAAGAAAATCCAAGGAAAAAGTCCCTCTCATTTCCCATGAATGAGAATTTGAAGAGGAGCAAGCAAGCATCCTCACAAATGAGGGGGTGACATGTGTCACCCCTCTTCCTCCTCATGGTCAAAGATGCCAAAACAAAAGAGAGAAAGGGTAAAATTATCTTTTTGCCCTCTTCTCCCAAAATCCCTTAAATGTTAGCAAGACAAAACTAGTTGAACTTTTGATAAACACACAAATCCACATCTCTTACATGGATGTGACAAAAAAAGGGTAGAAAGGGAGGGAAAACTCCCTCTAGCCTTGAAAACAAGCCCCCCTACCCATTGGGTAGGGTCCAAGGGCTCATTTTTGTGATAGGGGGACTCCCAAGCTACAAAGGGGTCCCCAAAAATGCCCAAAATACCCTAATTTCGGGTTTTGCATTTTGGCACAAGGGTAGAGGGTGTGGGGACCACCCAAGGGTCTCACATGTGACCCTAAACCCTTGTGATTAAGAGACTTATTAACAAAAATCAACAATTTAAAAGAAAGTGGGATTATTAACTCCCAAAACAAGTTTACAACTTTACTAACAACCCTAAACAAAATTAATAATTCAAAGCAAAATACTTTACATACATTGGGGTCACTCATAGTGCCCAAAATTAATAATCATCTATCCTAGGGCTTCACACAGTGAACATGGCTAGGACTCAGCCTGTGGGCTGCTTGTGCAAGATTGAGTAGCTGGCCTGAATCCCACGTTCTCCTGTAAACCTGTCACCTGCACACTCATTGCACACATTAACCGCACCTGTCCGATACAATATAATTAAGTGACATAGTAAGATATCAATGCATGCTAAACTAACCTAACATCCTACTGAAATCAAGATGCGACAACGTGCACAATTATATTCCACATTCCAAAAGTTAGACAAGATGAATAAAGTGACATATAATCCCACCATGCAACAACTATCCATCAATATAATTAGATTTCCAAGCACATCATATTCATTAGTTTCCATGTCATAACAAGAAAATGCGACAATAAAGAAATTAGGCTAAATTGGCGCTATACGCCTGAATGTCACACATGTCTAATAAAATCAAATATCTAAATATAATGTCCAAGATATCACCAATCACTGTCAAAACATGTCTATGAGCAAATAAACAACAAGCTCTTTGAAATTTGTAGAAAGTGTGGGCACTATAGTAATGCACCAGATTGTCGTAACACATTAGAAGTTTCCCTTCATGTTATTCATATTGAAAGTGATAATTTTGTAGTGGCCTTTACACATCTCATATAATCTCTTCACAATTTTCCACATGTCATATCTTTCACTGACGAGGATCTATCACCTTTTGCTAAAAGCAATCCATGTGTGCCTTTTCTCATTACTTGCCATTGTTAGCACCACTTGTATTAAATGAGTACTTATTGATAATGGATCAGCCATCAACTTATGTTTTATTCTCTTCTAAAGAAGTTGGGTATTAGTGATACTCTTATTTCTAGGAATCTACTATCATCTAAGGCTATGACTCTACCACTCGTACATGTTTAGGAACTATTTCATTACATCTATGAGTTGGGCCTAAGACTATTCTCACTAATTTATATGTTATAGATGCCTCATTTCAATTCAATCTCTTGTTAGGTAGACCTTGGATTCATGCAATGCAAGCAGTTCCATCTACTATTCACCAATGTGTCAAATTTTTGCATGATGGCTATGAACATACTATCACCGCAAATCCAGAGCCATTCAAATATTATTGTATAGACCCTATTACTATTATGCCCATTCCACCTTCACAACGTATTCCATATAGTAGCCTTGACACATGATATTGGTCAGTTTAGTGCTTCGCTACCTTCTTCTTCACTACGCATACTCTGGATGTTTCTACTTATACTATGGAAATCATCTCACCCACCATACCAACTCAAATTCTTTGGAATATATTGAGGCATATTCAATTCCTCCCCTCTTTGTATCTCCTAGCAATATACTCGACAAAGAAATACAACACAATGATGCCCACAAAGAAAATTTTGAGGACTCTGATGACAAAGTTAACACTATCAAACTCACTAATGAAGCATTAAGACAACTTAACTTTACTCCTATAGATGTAGATGACTCTTATTTTGAAGAAACCTTTGTGGTTGATGGCCTAGGTGAATATAAATTCAAGAACCCTCCCTCTACTAATGTTATGGTACTATACCGAGGGTCTATAAATAGTATAGATGTTATTTCATCTTCTCCTCCATGGGTTGCAGCTCCGCTACCTCCTTTTACATGCACATTATTTATCAACATATCCTTTTGGTAGCACTTCCCGATTGACTCTACTTACTTAGATACTATATTTTTACATGTGACGGATTAGTTAGGTTTGGCATGACACTTAATGACATCTTACCACCTCTTCATTCACCACATCTTTATCATGGCTATTTTCACATTATGGTCGCTTATGGCATGCGCGTTTTTCATTTGACGGTCTTTGTTGCATGTACCCCTTGTGATTTTCCACTCACTTAGACATTATTGGCTTGACTATATTGGTGGTATGATAGACGTTAACCATTCTTTGTTTACCTTTCCTATACCTTTTGGCAATATCTCTATTCATGATGACTCTTCACCCATTTACACTTTGAATATCTCTCGTTGGCATGCTCACGGTTGTCCACCGATAGCCTTTACTAATGAGTAATATGCAATGAATGTGTACACACTATGCTGCAATGGGTCCTTATACAACCCTCCTCACTCTATAGCTTATCATGTTTCTGATGTTGCTCCAGTAGGTTTTGACCATGATAATGATGATCTCCTTGATAGTGGCACATAGTCACCTTCTCTACCATACACTTGGGGGCATAGCATCTAACACATCCCTCCCTCCTCATATTCGCATAGGTTTATCTCTCATCTTTGCATTATCATACATTCATATCCTCGCATAGGCATATTCATCACACATTTTAGCATCATTATTACCTAATGACACACTCTTGTGCTTCAGTTCACACTTGACTGTTGAGGGCTTACTACACATGAACCCCACACACTACACACTAGGTTGCTTCACACATTTTGCATCATATGTCTTACACCTTACATCATACACTCTACATTTAGTCTATATCATTTTGACATTTGCATCTACACATCATACATCATACTAGTCGTCATTATACATGTATCACACTCTTAGGGTCTACATTATATGTTTCTCATCTTACATACCGTGCACCTTACACTTTTAGTCTACATACACATCTTGCATTGTGCATTCATACATCATACATTGTCTACACACCATACTAGTATTTATCATACATATGTCACACTTTGTTAATCTACATTACATCCTATTTATCTTACATATTACATAGCATGCACTTAGTCTATCTTCCTATATTACATTACATACTATACACTACATACTTACACATCCTACACATCATATGGTCGTCTATTATCATCACACATACTACATTTTCTTTTATGTGTTGCACTCATTACCCTATGACACACTTTAGTTCCTCAGTCCATACTCAACTGCCAAGGGTTTACAAATCAAATAGACCCTATCATACACACACACTCATCATTCAACCTTCTATCATGTGACATTACTAGGTTAGTGACATATGCTTTAGGCTAAATGGTCACATATTCCTTCATCTTGTAGTGTTATATTCTTTAGGCTACATCACCACTCCCTCTATTCATCTTGTAGTGATATACACCTTAGGCTACATCACCACGCTTTCAATCATCTTATCTTGATATACAATTTGGATATAAGGCTCATGTACACATCATCTCTAGGTCACATATCATCAATACACATACACAATTATCACAAAGTCGTTAGGCGCAACACACACTTTGACCATTTCCCAATGATGCACTCTCACTTATGGTTCATTCTTGACTGCTAAGGGGAAAACCAAATGAACCTCAATGCATACATTTCCATTCACTCGAGGGGCACAAGGCTCCTATAATTCCATTCCACTCATCCACAACATGATGCATATCTTGGTTTCCTTTATTCTAGTATACATCTGCATGTATATGGTTGTCTTATTACACATTCTAGTTATATCTCTTATATGTCATTTATCTATACCATACACACATGTACGTTCATGCCTTTTCTTAGTTGTGATCATAGATATAGGTATTTTGCATGTAGTATGGATGCTCACCTTCTACCCACCCTACATTGGTCGTTGGGGGCATCCACATTCATCTCTCACAGGTGTTATTGTTTCATTTTGTACTTAGCACTCTATATTACATGGTTATACACACTTTTGACACACTTTGGTTATCTTTCTAACATGTTAATGGGTTCTTCATGTGCAACATTCTATTCACGATTTTTACTTCCATGGTTATCTATTGTTTTTACTTGTTTGTCTACTATTTGCTATTGTATGTGGGCCTTGCCCTTTGTTTGGTGTGCACACTTTTTTGTCACATGCATCCATGATGGCTTTATGTGTCTTGTGACATCATGAGTGATGTCCTGTGTTTTCACCTGCTTTGTGTGACTTACTTTGTCTTCTTGCATGTTTACATTACTATATTGCTTAGTAGCTTATACATTGTTTGCGTAGCTTACATATTGTCTTATACATACATGTTTTTTTACTAACACTTATCTTTGGCTAGCCTCTTGTTTGTGCGTGCCTTGGTCTCTACTAAGTTCATTCCTTTCCCCCTTGAGGGTAGAGTTATAGATTTTATGTGATTGGTCCTCTTTTTTGGCCGCATTCTCCTATCGAGAGACATCACATGCGCTCCTAAAAGATGGGAATTAGTTAAGGTTTTACATACTACACAACAACTTTACAATGGTTCGATTCGGTTTAGTTCAAATTCCACCCTCGGAACTATGGGTTATATAGCGAGTGAGTTCGACCACGATCTATGAACCACTGTATGCGGGGCCTTTTACGAGGACATGATTATCCTTATCATTTTGGGGAGCGATTCTGAGTTATAGAACACATTGGATTTCCTCTTTACACTACTTCAACCAGTGGCATGTATTGGGCCCCTAAGATATTGGCTAAGTACAAAAAGGTGCATAGGCACGCAAGGCCTAGTTGAAGAAAAGTGTGCAAGGATAAAGTGTGCAGGAAGGGTTTAGAGAAGGCTTTAAGGAAGCCCATGGCGCGTGTGCGAATAGAACCAAGGGTTCAGGACTTATCCATTTTAGGTGTTTTGGTAGAACATGTGAAAAGTATGAGCCAACTATGACCCAAATGTGCATGTGGAGTGGATAAGGTGTCGCCTGCGGCAGGGGTGGCCCAGGAAGGAGCATGCCTAGGGTAGAAGCTTCTAGAAGCTCATCATGGTAAAAGGTGGAAAGATTAGGCCTAGAGGAGCATGCCCACATGGAGGACCACATTCAGACACTTGGCATCAGATCTGAGGCTACTGGAGGATGAGTTGGCAGCCCAGAAATCCTATATATATAAGCACTTGCAGAAGGAAAAATAACAACCAGATAGTGGGTGGAGCTCTACAAAAATACTACAAGAACTCTATTAGTTTGGGAAATTATGCTTAGGGAAGGATGTATCAAGGGTATGGGGTTATAAATTTCTTTTGTGAGCCTAGTCATATGAGTCTAGATATAATGCATGACTACGGTCTGCTTCTCTATAACATTTTGTAATGACTCCATGAATATAATGAGGTTACCAGTTTACAATGAATATGAACATTGATGATTCTAATGCATACATCTTTCTCATAATTATTTTTCATTTATGTTTATGATTAAGTATGAGTGCTTGTACAACTTCTTTTTGTTTTGGTATAATTTATCCAATATGTTAAGCATTTTTATCTAGAATGACTGTAAGGATCTAGAAGCCATTCTGAGCTCTATGATGCTTGTATGTTTTACTCCTTTCAAAACCCTTGAACATGGATCATAGATGATGTTTCCCACTAAACTCACATAAAATATATACTCAACTCCTACACATGCCATGGACCCAAGAAGATTACCGGAGGATGCGGGATGCGAGATCGCGTGGACTCATGTTGTGGATCATTGGTGGGAAGGTGTGTTGACTAGCTACACTCTGGAGTATGCTATTTCCACATATTCTTTCCCAAAAGTTGTTGAGTTTGAATTTATACAGGAGCCCAGAGGATCATTTCTATGTGTTATCCCTTTGGCAATGAAGATCCTAGTTATTACTTTGGGTTTAGAGGCATTTCCAATGGCCGGCTAAACCATTTTGAGCATTGGGTGAGGGAGCTAGGGTGGAGGAAGATGGCAGATATTACGACGGAGAAGGAAAGGGAGGAGAGACGGCTCAAGTATAGTGAAGCATGTGAAAGGGAGATTACTAGATGATGCAAGGTTGTAAGTGTGATGGATCTATGGAGACATACGTAGAGGACATAAACCGAGTATTCATGCTACCCCATCTTGGAAAGCATGTAAGAGAGACCCCTTTGGCTTCGATGAGATTTCGTTGCATGAAGAAAGAAGATTCGTTGGCACGTATCTGAACCCACAGTGACCAAACCCTGGCGCTTGGTTTTCTAGAACAAGGAAGAAGTATCATTGACCCAGTTGGAATCAGTGGAAGTGACAGATCTGCACCTAGGAGGTACAATTTTTTAGTTCCCACTTCTATGGCTACACATATCCCCATATTTGGAGGATTCTTTAGACAAGGAGCAAGTATACAAGCCTTTGGTCTCACATCTAGAAGTGGCACGGGGTGCAATACCGGTGCGAATGGGCATTATCACAAACCGTCAACACATAGTTCAGTGGAACCTTGGGGCACTTGGCACAACTCCTACATGACCTGGTGGACCTAGTGGTTTTGGTGGATCTGGTGGCTCAAGAGGCATAGGACCGGGTGGACCTAGTGGATCCGGCGGTGGAGGGAACACCGAGAGGAAACCAAGGCTCTAGCTCAGGAGGAAAAGGGCCCCAACCACCCCCTTAGGTATTCTTTGAGATGTCGTTACACTTGCCAAATTATAGAGGTATTGAGGATGTTGCAGAGCATGTTCACAAATGTGAGCTACTATGGTGCGCAAAGGGGATCACAACCTCGGAGCGGAAGGCTAGTCAATTTGTAAAAACAATGTAGGGCGCATGCTATTTTTAGATGGCATGCGAGCATATTTGGTATAGGAAATATGAACCCCATCAAATGGTGGTGGATTACATTGCTTTAAAGAACTCCTTGGTAAAATTCCACATCCTTGAGTTTAAACAGAAGAGCATCAGTGCCCTAAAGGAAATTCAATAGGGAATGGTAGAGAGTGTGCAAGAGTATGATGTACACTTTAAAACTCTCTTGTCTAAGTTATCATATGATATTCACCCTTCACAACATGCTCAATGGTTTTTGGAGGATTGATCACCCCTTTTAGAAGGGCCTTATCTCATAAAATGTTCACGAACCACATGAAGCGTTGGAAGCCGCTTTGCATGCCAAGGCTGTTGGTAGTGTTTATCTTTGGATTTAGCCCACTCAAATTACTGCTATGGCTAAGAAGCTGGAGAAATTGTCCACAAACTCAGCCCATGAGACTCGCAGTGGTTTATGGTGCATAGATTATGAAGTAGAGGGGCATGTCAAGGGTAGTTGTCCCCAGAGGGCAGTACGTACCATGATAGTAGACTATGAAATTTTTCATGGGGACCATGATGCAAGTAGGTGCCCCTTGTTACAGCGTGTAATCTGGAAGAATGTGTCTTGCTACTTTGTAAAATTTACACTTCTACAACCCATGATACTAAGGATTGTAGGCTCATTGATCAAATCCATGAGGCCATTGATCATGGGGTACACCAAACTAGCATTGCCAGTAGTTCTAAGGGTGATGATTGCGCATTAGAGGAGCGCGCATATGGTGGTACACGTAGAATGGGATTTCACGGAGGATTTTGTGGTTGTGGTAATTACGGGGGAGGAAGGAGTGAGTTCTCATGTGGAACTTATTTTAATTATGGGTCTACAGAAAATTATAAATGGGAGTGCCCAGACCTATTACAATGCTCATGGTGCGAGAAAAGAAGCACAAGTATGAGGAATTCCTAAAGTTGTTTGAGCACATGAATCAACAGTAATGAAAATACAAGAGCATTGCAATGGTAAGCATCAAGAATATAGACACACAATAGATGTCATGGGTGACATGTGATGTAGGTTTAGAACCTATTTTAGTAACAACAAGAGCAGAGGTTGCGCGCATAAAGGAAATACCAAGGTAGAGGACCCTAGTTTCAAGAGAGGAAGTAGTTCATGGGAAGTACCCAGACCCCACACATCAAAAGGAAGTATATTAAGATACCATCTATGTCATTCAAAGTTTATAAGGAGAAATCCAATTCCTAAAGGAGCAGTCCAAGAGGGAGGAGCAAAGTAGAAAGGTCGAGGCACCAAAGGATGACCTGGATGAGGTCAAGGAAGTATGTAAAATGCTAAGGTAGGAAAATTTTATTCCCTTACTAGGGGCATGGTTAAGGGAGAAGGTACCACACACTTTGGAGAAGAGCATGAGAGATAGATCTTACATGCAAACCTTCCCCCTCACAGCCTTGACTATGACAAAGAAATCACATTGGATGCAGTCGTAGATGGATGGCTCCTTAGTAATATCCTCATTGACACAGGCAGGAGGTCAATGTTCTCACATTGGATGCTTGGCATTAGATGGGAAGACCTGCATTACAGCCATCTTCAAATGTGTTGTATATCAATAACAAAACAAAGGTGATGCCCATTAGTGTCTTAAGGGATGTAGCTATCACTATCTAGGGAGCTAATTTCTTGGGAATTTTAAGTCTTAGCACTCACTAAGGTGGACAATTTCCCGGCACTATTTGGGTGCCCATGGTGTTAAAAGAATAATGTTGACCTTCGATTCAACAAGGGTACATCGAGTTTTGAAAATAAAGAGGATCGGGTTATTATACCCTTGGGCGATGGGAAGTCGGCACCCTATCTTTGAACCTTTGGGGAAGAAGTCCTAGATAGGATATATGTGTGCTCAATCGGGGATCCAGAGAGATAATCCATCCTCTTGACGGATTTATCCGGTTTGAGGATGCTCACTCGATAAAGTGACACCACCAAATAACATGTGATAATTGGGTGCATGGGACTTATGAATTGATCGACAGAAGTTGAGAGGATTGGTAAAAAAATTAACAAAGGCGCATACAGTCCGGCACCTAGGAGGGAAAAAATTACCTAAGTATTCAGGAGGGGCCTTCCTTGAGATCTTTTTACAAGAGATGGAAGCTCAGTGGAAGGAGGAGAAGGAATGAAGAGGGATGTTAAGTTATTTCCTACTCAACATAGTGGCACGGTGGTGGGCTACACATCAGGAGAACCTTTTAGAATGGTGTGAGGTGAGAATTGCTCTCTCTGTCAGGTTTTCTAGAAGCAACATGCCCACCACCATTAAGGACTACCATGGTAAGGAACCCACCTCTTTCCACATCCAAGCTTGTGAGAAGGTCTGGAGAGAAGGTGTGAAATATTTTCCACCATCCCTTTGGGTACACAAGTTATATTCTACACTACAAGGTTACGCACGCGCATGGTACATACACTCTGAGACACGCCACCAAATAGGAAATTGGAAAGAAATAGCAGCTGACCTCATTTAAACATTTGAATATTGAAGTACCAAGCCATCGAGTTAATAAGGCATTACAAGTTGTTAAGCACCTTACCATGGGGGATAGTGCCATGGAAGAAGATAGGTTGTTGGAACTACTAGGTGAACTAGGTTTGGAGGCATGCTTTGAAGAAGAAGTAGAAGAAGCAAAAGAGATCCATCTTGAGCACGTGTGCTTGGAAAAGGAGAAAGGGAAATTAGTATATGTTATTGATAGAGAGGAAGCAAAGAGCCTAGATGTTAACCATTCTGTGGGGACGCACGAGGTAGTGGACAGTGTTGATGCTCACGTGCGCACCTACCATGAGCCTTTAAAGACAAAGAAGGTTAACATCAGCTCAGAAGAGGAACCTAAGGAAGCTATCATTGGAGATTACTTGGTTGGAGAAGGAAGTATCTAAGGTCATTGATCTTTTGCGTAAATTTGAGGATTTATTCCCATGTGGGTACCATGAGCTCAATAGCATCGACCATTCCTTGGGGGAGATGAGGCTGAAGTTGAAGGACGGTGTGCATCTAGTCAGGAAGAGACCCTACCAAATGAATCCCAATTTGCATGTAAAGGTAAAGGAAGAGATAGAAAAAATGATAGCTTCTAGAATCATTGAAGCTATGGAAGAATCGGAATGGATAAGTCCAATGGTGATAAGCATCAAGAAGGATGGGTGGATTAGGATATGCATGGATTATAGGGAGCTGAATGCGGTTTGTGTCATCGATCCTTTTCCAACCCCCTTCACTGAATAAATTTTAGAGGGAGTCATTTGGGTGCGAAATCTATTCCTTTACGGATGGATTTTCGGGGTACCACCAAGTCTGGATTGCAAAGGAAGACTAGGAGAAGACAACTTTCACCACTGAATGGGGAAGTTTTGCATACATGGTCATGCCCTTTGGGTTGAAGAATGTGCCTACTATTTTTTCATGCATAGTGGTTCAGGCGTTCCAGGACTTCATCCACAAATTCCTTCAGGTTTATCTAGATGATTGGATAGTGTATGGGCTAGTGAAAGACCACTATGATAATTTGAGGCTGATGTTTGAGAGATGTCGGTAGTTAAGGATATCTCTCAACATTAAAAAGTGTGTCTTTGCTACACCCTTTGGGAATTTATTGGGGCACATCATATGCAAGGAGGGCTTGCTAGTAGATCCTGCCAAGGTTATAATTATTGTGGGATTGGGGAACCTACTAGCCAAAGCGCAATGCATAGATTTCTTGGGCATATGGGTTATTACAAAAAATTCATCAAGGGGTATGCCAAGATAGCGTGCCTCTAGAATAATTGCTCAGACATAAAATTTCCTTCCATTGGGGAGAGGCGCAGCAGAAGGCATTTGACACATTAAAGGATAGGCTTGTCACTGTGCCTATATTACATTTTCCCTCTTGGGATAAGCCCTTCCATATTCATGTAGATGCCTCAGGAACCACCATTGGAGCAGTGCTTACACAGCCAGGTGAAGGAATTGTTGATCACCCTCTATGTTTTGCAAGCAGGAAGTTGACACTAGCAGAGAAGAATTACACCACAACTAAGCGCAAAGCATTGTCAATGATCTATGCACTTTTCAAGTTCAGATAGTATCTGTTGGCAACACCCTTTGTATTCTACACCAACCACATGGCGTTAAAGTATTTAGTGAACAAGCCCATTCTACAAGGGTGCATATGTCGGTGGGTGCTATTATTTCAAGAGTTTGAGTTTACGGTAGTTGTGAAGCTTGGAAAAAGTAATTGTGGACCTAATCATCTGTCAAGGATTGATTCAGGGGAGGATGCATAGAGTATTGAAGAGGCTATGCCAAACGCACAACTATTTAGGTTACAGTGTGCACCCTCGGACTTGGAGGAGATTGTGGTATTCCTAAAAGAAGGTGTGGCACTCGGAAGGGATGAAGGCATTAGAAAGAAAGCAACTAGCTATACATGTCGCACCCTACATGTTGATCAGTGGGGACTTATACAAGTTAGGGTGTGATGAAGTTTTACACAGATGTGTACTAGAGCATGAGCACCTCGCCATCATAGAGGAAGCACATGGAGGAAGTGTGGGTGGACATTATGCAGGTGACGCCACCGTGCATAAAATTTTAATGGCAAGATTATGGTGGGAAACTCTGTATAAGGATTGCAAAGACTATTGTAAAGCATGTGACCATTGTCAGTACATTGGCAAGCCAGGAAAGAGAGATGAAATGCCTTTGCACCCTATCCCTAGTGTTGAACCTTTTGAGAAATGAGCAATAGACTTTGTAGGCCCTATTGCACCACAAAGTGCGTAGGACCGGATCACACTATGTAATCACTTGCACGGATTATTTGACAAGGTGGGCAGAGGTAGCTCTAACTAAAGATTACACAAAGAGCCACAAAGAACAAGATTTTTGTGGGAAAACATTATCACAAGGTATGGATGTCCTTTAATTTTAACCAATGATAGGGGTACACATTTCTTAAATGAGATTGTGAGGATTCTGTTAAAAGAATTCATGGTAGCTCATCACAAGACTACCCCTTATCACCCATAAGTAAATGGAACCATGGAAGCATTTAACAAAATACTGAGTCATACCACACGACTAAAATTTGTGATGTCGGAAGACAAGATTGGGATGACAAGCTATCAGTTTGTATTATGGACTTACGGGACAACTTATAAAAGGATGAACAAAGCCACACCATTTCAATTAGTGTTTGGTGCGAAGCCGTTACGCCGGTTGAATTCATGTTACCTTCTCTGTGAATAGCACGTGCAGGAGGGCTAGGCTGATGAGAAAGTGATGGAAGAAAGAATTGAATAGCTAATGGATTTGGATGAGAGATGATCACTCACCAGGTGGAGCCAAACAATAGAAAAATCAAAGTAAAAATCATGGCACGATTGCCACATCAGAAACAAGAAGTTTGAGGTTGGGAAGATGGTCTTACTATTTGATTCTAATTTTCTACACCATCCTAGGAAGTTGAAGGTCCATTGGTTAGGTTCCTATAAAATCTCGTACATTCTTAACTCGTTACAAGTGCTGGATGGAACAAAATTTCCTTGACACTTGATGGGAGTAGGTTGAATCCCTACTATAAATAAGTCTTCTTGGTGTTTGTAAATAAGGAATTTTTCTAGTTAGTTTAGAATTTCCTTTATGCATTTCTTTTCTTGTGTTTCCCTTTCATGTTTTTGTTTTGTTTTGTGCCTTGGCGCTGGTAACCCTTATTACTCTTTGAGGATTTTTGAGTGTGTAGAGGACCGCACATCATTTTAGTGTGGGGTGGAGTAATGTGAAGGAGAGCGTGGGTAAAGTGCCAAGGAAGTTGTGTTGAAAATCCTAGTTGAATGGCCCTGTTGAAAGAGGTGCATGGAAAGAAAAGATGGAAAAGGATGATTGGTGTCAAGATAAGGCTACTCTCAGATCCCACATACAAAGGAAGAAAAAGTGCATAAGCAACATGAGGTAGGCGAGAGCAAAAATCAGGATAGAAGAAGTGCCTTTGGCACAGGTGATGCACGTGCAAGAGTCTCCTATCTAGATGGATTGGTTGCATGCCAGAAGGTTGGAAGATTACCCACGCAGGGTTAGGCACATGAGTTAAAGTGCTAAAGTTAGACTTTGTTTGAAAAATCCACATTAAATGTAAAAAGTATAGTGGTAGGTGAAGTAGCATTTAATGCTTAAAAAGGGGAAAAACTATAAATAGAGGGTCAAGGAACTTCATTATTCACTTTGTGTACAAGGAGAAAGAAGCACTTTTTGCATTTTCACAAACTAGGGCTTCCAAAAACTGATCCGTGTGAAGAAAAAAATTAAAGAGATTGAGCGTGGGTGACTAGTTTGGATCTGCGAACCAGAAAAAGAGGGATTTCATGGGCGTAAAAGAGTTGTGAGAGGCATCGTCTTGTGAAAGGATTATCCCAACTAGGGTTTGAAGAACTAGGGCACGAGGTTTAAGGAATTTTCTTCACAAATTTGAGATCTAAGGTGGGAAAGAGTGGAAGAACAGAGTTACACAAAGTGATTAAAGTAAGAAGTGAACCTAGACAATGGCACCCAAGAAACCAGTTAGCACACCCAAGAAGGGCAAGGGCAAGGGCAAGGGAAAACAACAAGAAACTGACGCACATACAAACGAAGAGTGGTATGCAAAAATGTAGTACCCAGATGGAGTAATGCTAGGGAAGGAGTGGGAGTCCCATCTAAGGAACATGTCTGTAAATGACTATAATCATCGTACGAGCATGATCAAGAAGGAGATGGCACTAGAGCTAGTGCGCCCAACAAATAGAAGGACACTAGAGGGCTTTCCCATCTATAATGATGACATGAAGGTCAAGTTGGAAAAGGCAGGGTTATTGCAACTCTTTGAGTTTCCTTACTTTGGGAAGCCTGAGTGCCTCTATCAATGGTTGATGTTGTGCATGCATGAGGACTACTTCCATTTTGTGGGGTATAAGATGTGCATTACCCTCAACTCATCTCACATTTCACAAGCCTCATCTGTGAAGGAGATAGTTTGGAAGACGACCTAGGCAATAAGGAGGCAATTAAGGAGACTATCGTTGCCTACGCATATAAAAAGGGGTCAAGATATTATGATATCACAGACATCAAGGACCCAGTAATGAAAATGGTTGCGCATCTAGTGACCAAGTTAAATGGCTAGGAGAGATGGACCTAGGTCAATAAGCCATGGTTACATGTTTGCAAGAAAATCTCAGAGGGCACCATCTACAACTTTTCTGCGTTCATCGCGGATGAGATTGTAAGTTGCACGAAGGAAGGAGACAGGATCTTGTTTGGTAATGTCCTACTGACAATTATTTTTTCAGAGATTGGAGTACCTGATGCATTAGACAAATTTGTATGGGAGTACCTAGTTAAGGACCCTTCGCTGTAAAAATATTTGAAAAATACGCATGTGACTCCATGAAAATTGTGCACAAGGCATGCCTAGAGAAATGGTATACGCACCTAAGGAATGCATTTGGGGAAGAATGGAGAATTCTCGAACAACTACCAGTGGCCACCAAAGGAGAAGCAGAATTTTTGTGTACCAGCATTTCTTCTTGGGCAGGTTCAAACTGACAGATGAGACATGGAGCCCATGGTGCAAGCTCCCCTTTGCCTTCACAGCTCAATACTTCCAAGCGGGGGTAAATAGGTTCAAAGAGTCCAAGAAGCTAAAACTGGACCTTGGTAATTTGGATTGGGAGCACAGGGAAATGCATAAAGGGTTGGTCTACCCTAGCAAGTGCACGTACATGGAGAGGTACGTGTCACATGAAGTACAAATGACAAAGCCCATGACCTTTCCCATTACAAGAGGATCCACGGCGTGTGTGTACCTCTGCATAAGACCCAAATTGGAGAAGGGAACATATTTGGAAAATGAGGTATCTATGCAGGGATCCAACTAGCAGGAAGAGACCCGTGCCCAAGTAGGTGGAAAAGGAGCCAGAGAGGAAAATACCAAGTGTTGGGGAAACACAGGTAATAGGCTCCCCTGGGACAAGCGCTAGGACAAGCATGTATTCACGTAAGAAGAGGCCCTTAGTCAAGGAAAAGACTCCAGAGCTAGAAAATCCATCAGACAAGGAGTCCTCGGGAGAAGAAGAAACAGAGTCACCTACACCAAAATCCCCGGTTAGGAAGAAGCAGAGGCTAGAAGAGGAGACCACCTCGGAAGATACTGGAAGTTTGGACAAGTGCATAGGTGAAGAAGAAGCTAGCGAAGAAGATGTCAGTGGGGAAGATGAGCCAGAAAAGGAACAAGGGCCACCTATTTTCAACGTACATGATTTGGATGAAGAAGGTGGAGAAGAGGAGCAGGGGTTCCTCTTCGTGTGGCACAAGGATAGCCAGGAAGGGAGAGGCACCCAAGACATGAGAAGTGAGGGAGATGGTGCGCAGACGTAGAAGGCCCCAAGCCTTATGGTGGAGTAGATACCCAAGGTGGTAGAGAGAGAAGAAACAAAGGCCATTGAGACCTTGGAGGAGGAGAAGTTGAAGCGTAGCATTGGGCCAGTGTTAAACAAGGAGGAGGAGGAGAGTGCGGAAAAGGACCACGGCAGCACTAGAGGCCCCATTTTAACTGTAAGTATTCCTAAGGGCATGCACACGGGAGGAAGGTGTACAGGGGAGGAGAGGCTAGGGATGGGTTACATTGATGACCCCAACAAAGTGTTTCACATACGGTTCCAAAGCATGATTCTGGCAGAAGAGCTCATAGCCATGTCATCTTTTGACAAGGAGGTTACCTACCCATAGATGAGGAAGATGCTCTCATGGGCAATTGAGTCCCATCTTGACAAGCCGAAATTTGAGGTAAGCCACGGGAAATAATAACATTGCCAGGGCCAATAGAAGACAACCCCATGGTGAACACTCAACAACTCTCAGATGAACAGCTGTGCAATGTGTTGAACAAGGTCTCCATTGAAATTGAGGCTAGAATCTTCGGGTGGAACGATAGAATCAAATATCTGGAGGAGGACCTGAAGAAGAAAGAGGAAGAACTAGCTATAAGGGCCAAGGAGCTTAGCCAAGAGAAACTAATCAGTGCCCAGTTCAACGGGAGCTAAAAGATGAGAAGGCCAAGGTGGGTGCGGTATACAAGAAGGTGGAGGCTATAAATAATGCTATAGTATTGAAGCATCCAGACCTAGCACCCTCTGTGCAGAAGTATGGATCTACTTTAGGATGCCTAGAGGATTTAACAAGAGTCCTCACCATGGAAAGGCAGCCGTTAGCCTTGGAATCTATAGAAGAAGTGGCCACGTGCTTGGAGAAGGAAGATAAATTGAAGGTCATGGCATTCATAGCAGAGTACAGCAAGGTTCTTGCTGATATAAAAGTCACTTCCTAGACTACTGAGGCCACATATGACAATTGCGCGGACAGAGACAAAGTGGTAGGCATCTTGGTCGCCACTCATGAAGTAGAACTCAAGGAGTTCCAGGAAAAGAATAAAGGGAATAGGGTAGAAAGGGACATAATCCTTACCGAGGTCAAAATAAAATTTGAAGCCTTAAGGGGTTCAATTAAAAACTGGTTGAAGGAACTGTACCCACAGATTACGCGAGAGAATGGATGTGCTAGATGATGTGGGCAAAGAGTTAGAGAAAATTGCCAACACCATAAGCACATGAGGAAATGGGCTACATTTTGATGAGGTGAGCACCCTGGTTGGTGACCTCTATCAGAAAGTGTAAAATGAAGTTGATGCCTAGAACAAGTTGGAGGTGACTTGCAAAAGGATTTTCCTAGCCTTTTGCAGTGATTCCATCATTCCCTATTCTTTTTCCATATTCTTTCATCCCCTTATTCTTATCCCACGGTGTAAGTCCACCATATTCTTTCCCTCTCTAGAGAAGTGTTCCCACGATAGAGAACAGGCATAGTGTGGGGTAATGTTGGGCCCCTAAGATATTGGCTAAGTACAAAAAGGTGCATAGGCACGCAAGGCCTAGTTGAAGAAAAGCGCACAAGGATAAAGCGCACAAGGCAGGGTTTAGAGAAGGTTTTAAGGAAGCTGTGGCGTGTGCGTGGATAGAACCAAGGGTTCGGGACTTAGCCATTTTGGGTGTTTTGGTAGAACACGTGAAAATCATGACCCAACTATGCATGCAGAGTGGATAAGGTGCCAGCCTAGCGACAAGGTGGCCCAAGAAGGAGCATGCAGGGTAGAAGCTTCTAGAATCTCATCATGGTAAAAGGTGGAAATCTCGGGCCTAGAGGAGCATGCCCGCATGGAGGACCACATTTAGACACTTGGCATCAAATCTGAGGCCGCTAGAGGATGATTTGGCAACCTAGAAATCCTATATATACAAGCACCTATAGAAGGAAAAATAATAACTAGATAGTGGGCGGAGCTCTGTAGAAATACTGCAAGAACTCTGTTAGTTTGGGAAATTATGCTTAGGGAAGGATGTATCAAGGGTATGGGGTTATAAATTTCTTTTGTGAGCCTAGTCATATGAGTCCAGATATAATGCATGACTATGGTCTGCTTCTCTATAAAATTTTGTAATGACTCCATGAATATAATGAGGTTACCAGTTTACAATGAATATGAACATTGATGATTCTAATGCATACATCTTTCTCAGAATTCTTTTGCATTTATGATTAAGTATGAGTGCTTGTACAACTTCTTTCTATTTTGGTATAAGTTATCCAATATGTTAAGCATTTTTCTGTCTAGAATGACTGCAAGGATCTAGAAGCCATTCTGAGCTCTATGATGCTTGTATGTTTTACTCCTTTCAAAACCCTTGAACATGGATCATAGATGATGTTTCCCACTAAACTCACATAAAAGAGAGACTCGGCTCCGTGCATGCCTCAGGTGAGCACCCAGCGCCGCTGGGTGATAGGCCAGATGTGCATGGGGTACCTTTCTTTTGTGATAAGGGTAAAAATGACTACAATGACGGATCACCTAAAAACTAGGTAGTACAGAGATATCTTCATCATACAACTTCAAGTAAGTAGTTACGGGATGGAGAATAATGTAACTTTCTCCATACACTTCATTGGCTAGGGTGGCGTAAGATCAGCCAAAAAAATTGCGGTCTGACAAGATATCCTTCTACACTTTTTCTCTTGACATGGATCAGTGTGCATATTCCATTTTTCATTCACGTACTTTACATTTACATGCTTTCACATACATATACATGCATCTTTTACATGTGTTTTTACATACATGTGTGTTTGACTACTTGATCATCTTCTCCTTGCATGTTCGTCCTTATGAGAAACAAGCAGTCAACAATAACAACTACAACAATAGGGGCAACAAAAACAACATTTTGTGGCAAAACACATAATACTAGCCATATAGGTACATCACACGCATTAGCAACTACACATGCATTTTCACCCTAGGTTCACTCTCACCACTTTTTGCAAGTTCGCATCTTTAGTTTCCATGCTCCAATATTTTCTCATTCCACGTTTTTTCTAGTCCATTGGCATGCTTTATGCATCACTCTACATGGATATCGGTACACATCTATCTACTTTATATTACCAAACCTTCCACTCACTAAAAAAATTGGGGAAAATGTAGTCATAAAATCACATACTTTAGACATTATTTAGTCTCGATCTCATACTACTATTCATATGGTTTTTGAGTGAAGAAAGTATTAATTAACCCATGTCTTTTGGCCATTTTACTTTGATTTTTGTTGTCACTTTGCCAACCTCCAAAGACATACTTTCCCGGTTTATTTTTGCTTTGTCATCATTTTACCTTTGACTGTGGTGCCCTAGGTTCCCTGGTCCCATTTGGGGTGCCATGAGCCTTTCTACACTTTCCCGCCACTTTTTGGGCACTTTCTGACTATTTGAGCTTCTTATCTTTTTAGTGGTCGGCATTTTTGGGGTTAATTATGAAATTAGAACAAGAGAACCATATAAATATAAATTTATGAGACCATAATGAGGGACCAAGCACTAAGCACTACTATCATCACCTAAGGTTACATCCATCAAAGGCTCTATTTGCATCCATCTAGCTCCATCACAAGGCACAAGGTTGGTTCATCTACATCACATTGTATAGGAGGGAAGTTTTACTATTCCATCTACCATTCTATTACATTTTCTACACATAGTTATTGCTCACTACTTTCACAAAGTGTGACTGCACAAGAGCACCTAGGGCATGATTGCACACACACACACACACACACACATAGAACTACATCAGTCTAGAGATGTAGTGCAATGCTTAGTTAGTAAGACCACCATTGTGGTAGTTGAGGTCAGTTTGACCCCTTCATATGAATCTTTCTTTTTTAGGGGTTTGATGCTCATCTTGGGGTTTTGTAGGTCTCATCTTCATTTCAGATTTCCAGTTACATACTCGTAGTCCAACAAAGCTAGTGCGATAGGAAGCGAAGGTAGGAAACCATCAAGCAACACATCGAAGGAAGGTTGTAGAGATTTTTACAGACCCAAGCATCCATATCTCATACTAGGTCACCCACGGCATCCATGTATCTATCCGACATCCCAGTTCACTCATATTGCTCGATCTACACTTTTCTTTACTTCAAAGATAGTCATTTCTTCCTCTTGTCTCTCCAGCCATCTCTGTGACACAATCTAGCAAGCTCATCAATTCAGCTAAGATCTTTCTTAACCCCTCTTTCACATTAGGAATTACATTTCTAATTTCTTAGTCACTTAGGTCACTTTATATATTTATTTACTATTTTTATTTAGTGTTGTTGCTAGTTTAGATTAAATATCATTCGTCCACATTTTAGTTTATCATCGAGCTTGGAATGGTCTTTAGAGGTGAAATATTATATAAATATGACTCCAAAAGACCTTACAAGATCAATGGCATAGGTTTCAGATATTGATTCTTTCTAGAACTCCAAATAATGCCCCCTTTTATCAAGACAATGAGTTACATCTATAAAAGTTGAATTTCCTTGAGAAACTCTTAGGTCTTGGAACAAATTTGATTCTTCCACCATGTAGAGAATGTTAGGAATATTCTACTTAGTGTTCACATATATTATTGGTAGTATGAACACTATGTAATAATTAGTATATTATAGGTTGTTTTGATATCTATGTGAAGTTGTTAAAACAACTTCACGTATATAGTGATATTGTTTGTAACTATCCTAAATAATAGGAACAAAGTTTTTATATATGTGAAGAGATTATATACGAATATTAATCAAGAAGAATTGTTCTATTCAGCTTATCTCTCTCACACATTTGGTATCGAGTGAGCCTCCCCCTCTTTGGTGGAAGATTAAAAAACAATTAAGGGCAATGTCATACTATGTTTTACCCAGGTGATGATATTTATCCAAAGTAAGTATTTGAATTTCATCTATATTTTCTTTAGTATTTTTGTGAGAAATCAATTGTTGAAGCCTCGAAGTTAGATCGGGCATGGATTTATTGGACCATGTGCTTCTTCTATCCCATTATGTAGCTTTTTACTTTTCAGGATTTGGGTCTTACTAGACATTCAATGCCAGAACTATGCTTAACTCAGTATAAACTTGATCTGCCTGCAGACTCGTGAGGATTTCAAAATTATCATCAAAAAATTATAGATTAGATATATATAACTATTGTAAACATATTTTTGGATAGATAAAGATCTATTATACATGTTTATTCTGCATTATAGGGTTCCAGTTAATTTGGTATTGGCATGGGATACTCATCATGGTAGTTTTTGCACTCTCACTTCTACTTTTTATAATTGTGTGTCCAAATCTGGTAAAATCTTTATCCATGTGGTTTTATGACTAGCATCTGCATGTATTATTATCACCACAACCATTGCAGTGTATTGTTTGCTTCATCCTGAAAACACGAAGAGATCACGTTACTTAGCAGAGATCTACGTGTAGAAAGATGGGAAAACTCTCAACGTAGTCCATTTGATAAGTCACATCTGCAAAGTTTAAGAGAAGTATGATTTTCTGAGAATGACCCAGGAGTTGTCATTCTGAGCATCTCATCAGTCAAGGAAAGGAAATAGTTAGAATACTAGTTCGTGTTGAGATTTGTGTCTAGCGTAGGCTGCAGTCATAGACTTGTATTCATTTTGGATCTTCTTTCACATTCTCTCGACGCCTCACATGCATCTTGTTGGTATCCAAATTTTTTCTCCTTTTCAAGCCAAACAACAACATAGATTAGACAGGGAGCTTAGATACAGATAGATCATAGTGTGTGTCATTTTGTATCCAGGGATGAGATCTAATTGGCCCTTTGTCACTCAGATTTGTGGAGAGATGGATAGCACCTTCAAGAGGATTTGACCTGTCCTCACTGCTTTAGGTCGTGCCTCTTTGACCAAGGTGAGAGGACCCTTAGTGTAACCTCTTTTTGATGAAGGAGATGGAGATATCCTTCTTTTACACAAATTTTATGAAGAAAACCTTGGGAAAGTACAATCAATACTCCATAATTTAACTCTCAAGAGTTGTCACTTCTAAAAGATGGAGATACTTTCAAAACAAGGCTAAGGTTATTGAAGACATTATTAAATCCTGATTGTTCTGCATATTTTAGTAAATAGATTTTGTTCCTTTGTTGATATACAAGGAAAACAGGGTAGTTCAGGATGGATTCATGGTTTTTGAATAATTTTGGTGGGAGATTAAGTAGGATAAAGTTGATTATACCATATCTCTGAGACACTTCACAACAATGGACAACTCAACAATAGAAAAATTCGAATAGTTAAGACGTTCATTTAACCAAAAGGTGTGCTTCAATGGAGGCCCAGTTCAGCACGTTTTCACACAATATTTGAGAATCTAGCATAAAGGCTTGAGCTAAAAGACTCAATTAAACACCAAAATCTCTAATCAATCACACCATAAGGTACACCCAAAGACTTACAGACAATTCTTTATCAACAAATGACAATGGAATGATTTTAAATTTTTTTATCTCATCATAGGATGAAGGATCTTCCTGAAATGAAATTACAAATGCCACTAAATTGTCATAGGGATGAGATCCTATGTGATTTCACAAATATTTCAATGTAATATTGCAATAAGAACAAGAAAAAATACTTGCAGACATTCTGAAACAAAGCAGACACTAATTGCTCCAAGATTGACACATTAAATTCAAATTTTGTTAAATTCATCAGCAAGGGAAAGCTTCCAGAGAAATATCAGTGCTCATCAATGGCTATACATCTGTAACCAACTTGACATGATATAAAATCTAACACAAAGCAAATTAACCAGTATCTCGAGACGGGTTTTTCTAATATGGCTTTTCTCAAATTTTTCTTATAAAATATAATCCCCAACCATTTGCAAGAGTATTCTCATTGCATTTATACATTTTTCTCACTCAATTTCTCCCCAAAAGAGAATAATATTTGAGGGATCTTTGTTTGTTACCAAGTTTCCTCGAAAAATGAGATTTAACAAATTCACATCCGAAAGCTGCCAGGGTGGACCAATTGTGAATCTGATGACTAGGATGTCATGCCACAATATTTTGGCAATCCTTCTAATCATTCTGATTCTATCATGCAAGAAATCCCATTTTTAATCATTTTTCAGAGGCTCTGCACAGCTGGATATGACAAGTAATCCTTTTCACCCTCGAGGCAACACCTTTTTCATCTTTTTCACCTGCTACTTTCATCATTTCATCCTTTTCCCTTTCTTTCCTCTACAACTTTGTCTCGCATCTAGCTTCTCTAGTAATTCCATTTTTGCAAGTGCTCGAGCAATTCCAACTTCAAAATATTGATCTTAACAAACCTTGGACTCACAAATTAAGTTCAAACTATTCAATGGCACTTTATAGATAGAGACGACAAGGAATTTCATCAAAAATGATGAAAAATAATGCATATTCATATCTCCAGAAGTCTTGGAGCAAAAATGGCGAAAAAATAGACACAATACATAGCAACCATTGATTTTTCCCCTTTTCTACTTTATATTAGAGTCATCCACATGTTTTCTTGGTGCAACTGCAAAGGATAAATACATATGCAAGTTTGCAAACAAGCGTGGGCCTTCCATGTGCCCTAGGCCCAAGAAAAACACCTTTTGGCCTTTGAAAAGTCTCAATATAAAAGGAGCCAACGGAAACCTCCACATGTCTTCATGGCACTCTTTTGATATGGTGCCCAAAAATAGAGACCCCAAATGAGCGTGGGCTCACCACGTGTCTCAGTCAGGCAGAGTTGTTGCAAAAGTTGAAAGATCAGTGGAAGGCGCCATGTGTCTAGGGTCCGAGATAGTTTTCCTTAGTCGTTGAAAAGTCCAAGCAAGGGTAGAATGAGCGGAAGCCTCCAAGTGTCCTCCTAGAACTTCTTCAAAATAAAATTTAAGGGTTGGTCCCCAAACAGTGTGGTCCCTCCACATGTCCCAGGCCTTTAAAAATTGCTTTGAAAAGTTTAAGTATAGGGCGGAACTGGCGGAAGCCTCCACATGTCTCTTTGTCGCACTTGTTAAGGTGGGACCCTGAGGTGGATTTTAAAATGAGCACCATCCCTCCACATGTCCATGGTTTTCCAAAACAGTACCGGCCACATGAAATATTTTTCTAAGTTTGGGCAAGATAGCAGAAATCTTCACGTGTCTCCCCTACGCAACTCCAAGGCCAAACCAAAAAGAAAATTTTTAGATGAGCGTCGGCCCTTCACGTGGACAATTTTTGGGTTGAAGTGAGCCTTAGAGTTTTTAAAGTGACCCACCAAGATGCATCCAACCAGAAAAAGCCATGTTCCCACCGATCTGAGATATGAATTTGACTAGGAAAATACACTGTTAAATCATAAAATGCGAAAAGTCACCATTTGAGCCCGAAATGAATCTTTCTTCACAGAAAGAGAGTTTGGAAATGATATAAGGCCCAAATGTGATCCTCTAAGCCACATCCAATCATGTTTCCACATATATTTGAAACACAAATGACAGGGACAACAAAACATGACTATGGAAAACGAAGGAAAGGAAAAACCCAAGTTTTACGCCCAAATTCTGAACTCTTTCACACGGACAGAGGAATAAAAAAAAATTCAAGACTTTTAAGTGATCCTCGACTAAGGAAAGGACTGATCCTAGAAACCAAATGGAGGATAGAGTTTTCCTGCATCAATACGGGGAGATAGAGAAGACAACAGAGCCCATAAACTAAAGAACTTTAAGGATAAACGGGGCGAGATCAAATTGAGCACTAACACATCTACCATTAAAGTTTTCAAATATTTCATTGCATTGGCATTGGAGATAATAGCGAGATTATTCCCCTCACCTAAATACATGTGTTTCTCACCACCGAATTCCATTGGATTCAACGCATCTCCTTGGCCGAGTTAGACACATCTTCAGTCAAGCTTGTTTGAAGTAACCTTTGCTCACTCACGTAAGACTCGGTCTTGACATGCTCAAATAATGAATCAATCTTTAATTTTTTTCCATATATATTAATATATGAGTTGTTAGCTCGATGAGTTTTTTCGGTAGTCTATCTTGTGTCAAGAAAATAAAGTAAAAAATTCTGTCTTTCAAAAGTAATAAGCATTTGTCTTGCTCAAGGTCTTGTAGTTTATATAGTTTTTAATAACTAGGTGGTTATGTATTTGTAATTGTTTGTTACAAAACATAGACCCATATTTAAGTTACTGAATGATACATAAATTTGTAGTTGTCTTTCATTACGAATCTCTTAGTTGTATTATTCAAGGTGTAAAAATTGTCTAGTCAAAAGTGTATTTAGAGTCCAAATATTTTTATGTTATTAGTTGAGTCATCAAAAAAAATTAAAAAATACCTCATGGACACATTTTTAGTGTTACCCAATGTCTGAGTCCAAATCAAGGGGGACATTCAAAATTGATCTCCATGATCAAATTTAACTGAGTTAAGCAACACACCTACTCGGAGGTCGGATGCAATGGAGGATGGAGGCCAATCAACGCTTTTCATCAGTCACCAAGGTCTCATATAGCACCGTAGCACATTTTTATAATATTTCGATTGTTTACTTTGAGTGGTGTGTGCATAAATAAAACATGGTATACATGCCTTGCTAAATATTTAAATGAGGATGATGTGCATTTTGGAATCTAAGAATAGTTGTATAGGAGGATAGGTGAAATGGAGTGATCCTATGACTCCAAAGATTCTTCGACCTTCGTACTTCTAACATCGATCGGTTGGTGAAATCTAGCATTCACTGGAAGTGAAAGAAGGAACTGTTGAGTTCACGTATGTAGGTGAATCAGTTGAAGTGTGATCATTTGGTATGGGATTCACTATGGTGAATCGGATTAGTCATGTGCAGCAAGATCCGGATAACAAGATCCAAGCCGAGTATGCAAACCTAAAAAATATGCGGGGCATATTATTTTGTTTCCATTTTTTCAGATGTGCTTTCTACCCACATAAACACTAAGGGGAGGAACGTTAGGAATATTTTGCTTAGTGTTCACATATATTATTGGTAGTATGAACACTATGTAATAATTAGTATATTAAGGGTTGTTTTGATACATACCTGAAGTTGTTAAAACAACTTCACGTATATAGTGATATTGTTTGTAACTCTCCTAAATAATAGGAATGAAGTTTCCTATATATGTGAAGATATTCTATACATAATATTAATCAAGAAAAATTGTTTTGTTTGGCTTATTCTACTCTCACAGAGAATTACTTCATCTTTCCATTTCCTATTTGTTTACATTCTAACTAATTATGGATCTCCCGAAGCATTCGTACAAGTTTAGGTTCATAATTTGATTATTCCTTTCACTTGAAAACCCTGTTTTTGCCTGATTTTCCCTAAACCACCAAATCTTCCCTAAATTTTCCTAAACCACTTCCAACACCTTCAAGGATCCTCAATAATATTTCTAGATTTTTATGATCTTTTAAAACCCGTTAACTTTACAAGTTACCCTTGCCGGGAGGGATTTTTAAAAAAACCTTACAAATTTTTGCCCCTTCCATTCCTTGGTTTTTTCAAAAAAATGTTTCAAAATTTTCCTTATCATATTTTTCGTGTTTCGAGAGATTTTCTTGTGTTTTGAATGCGAACAAAAGATAAGTCTTGAATTCCAAAATCTAAAGTCCGATTTCATACTTTGGGGTTTCGAGACTTCAGGATTTTAAATATTTTTACATGTTTTGCGCAACGAAACTCCGATTCCCAAATTTCTGAATTCAAAACTTTTCATTTTGAAGTTTTCACTTTCAGGGTTTCAAGGATTTTTAATTTTTAGTACTTGAGACTTCAAAGTCTAGAGTACACTTTGCATGAAGTTTATGTGCCGACTTATGAAATTCCAATTTCCAAAGGCATTTATTATCCAACCACCTCACATGTGTTGGCTTGCAATAATAAATTTTCACCTCCCTATAAATACGAAGTTTTTTACTTATCATTTTTTACTAGTTGATTAAGTACAACGACACACTTGGCATTTCTATGTACCTATCGTATCGTATTGCCCAAGGCAATTTTTGAAACACTATTTTCATATTTTTTTGCCGATTTGGGTAATTTTTACAAATTTCATTTTTATTATTGACTTTGGGGGTTCTTTATATGTTTGTTCTTCACTAGTTTTATTTTCTCCTTGGTCTTGTTCTTAGTTTCAAAGATGGCTTATCCTTCCTTATCATTTCGATTGTTTTCTAAGTCTAAATACAAATTGATTCACAAGATGAAATTTCGGCACTTAAGAAACAAAAGTGTTGGTGGCTTCATGGTTCCAAGTTTTTGAAGATTTTGTGCTTGGAACTTCGGAGTCAAAAGTGTTTCATTTCAAAGGATTGGATTTTTCGTATTTCGGGGTTCGTGGCATATGCGTGCGCAGAATGAGGAAGTTTTAGGGCTTAATCCAAATGGAGTTAGGACCACAAAAAAAATATACGACTACTATAACATCCCGCTAATTAATCTTTTATTTAGAGATTTAATTATTCAAATAATTATGAATAATGGAAAAATGAACATTTACTTAGATAATTAAGTATTATTTTTGGATGATAGTAATTATTCATCTAAGTACTTAATTAAATATTAAGTACTTAGATAACTAAATACCACCTTTATTATTATTAAATGTAGTTTAATTTTAATGTAGTACTATGTAATGTCTTGTTCATATTTTTTATGGGCATCAAGTCGATTAGGACGGCACCATCCTTAATCGATATGGTCACCGTACAACGATGATGTTGTGTTGGTGCCTATATGGACTAAGGGCAATATCACTCCTAAGTCAACTTGCACGGCATGTTTAATTAAGGGTTGGTATATTGTTGTTGTGGGAACCGTTATGGAGTTGGCATTTTTTTGGTAAAACCATTAAGGCTAAAATAGCCTTGGTAAGATGTGAGTGTAACATTAAAGTTAAGTATATATATTTTTAAATAATATAAGAATGGGGGCCTTAAGGCCACACCCATAAATGGTTTAGCTTATGTTTTATTTGGATTGAAATAAATTCAAAATGGTAAAGAATACCATATGGTGCGTGGATAAGGTTAATGATTTTTATATATATCCACAAAGGTGGAAAGCCACACGAGATGAGGGGGATGGTAATTATTAAAATGAATATTCAATGTTGAAAGGGGGAATTTCCTCCCATGAAGACATGAGACTTGATTCACCATTCATTTGGCGATGGTTGTTGGAGGGAAGTAAATGCAATCAGGGTTTTTGGGAGTTCATGGGGAAAAGGGGTAAAAGCTGGAGTTTAGTTTTTTGCATGGCATTCAACTTTAGTTTGAGCTCTAGTCATGGAGACACTCTGCCAGATTTTTCATTGCATGTGTGTGGAATCAATTTTTATGAAGAACCCTCTATTTATTATGAGGAATGTAATGTGGAGGTGTTGGTTGTTTTGGGGAGCTGGGAATGTTTACACTTAGGGAAAATTGATAGGGTTTTCCGTGAGAATCTAGAAGCAAAAATAAAACATAGGCACAAATCGATTTCAAGAAAGGGTTACTCTTCTTGTCTCTATGTTTTTTGATTCATAAAGATATTGTTTCATTTTCTTTTGGTGGGTTTGATTTAATGTGAAAATATTAAGGAATAAACGTCTGTGGAATTTTATCTGTGAAATTTTTGGGTAATTTGTACAAAATGTCTTTTTTTGGGGAAAATAATATGAGCTTTAGAGGGTTTCGAACTGTAATATTGTTATGAAATTATATGGCTATTTTGTTCGGTTAAATGAATAGGTTGGGTATTCATTTCTTCACCTAGACCTACCTTACTACCCCCTTCAAATAAATCGAATGATCCTCTTATTGCTATGGGTTTTTTTGAAATCATATGGCTGTAGGGTTTGAGGAAAATAAATTGTGAATTTTATAGGTTTCAAACCTATACTCATTAATAAATTCATACGGTCGTTTTTCATTGGTTGTGATTGTGTTGCTAATGGGTAATAAACTTGTATTCTTACCATATATTCGTATGACAGTTTTGGTTTTGGGGATTGAACTAAGATTTTGTGGGATTCAAACTTAGGTTCTTCAAGAAATTGTATGGTTGTTCCTTGTGTACAATCTGAAAAGAAATATTTATCTGTGATGTGGGTTTTGTTAAGAGTGTTGAGTTAATTTTTGAATGGTTCTATGAATGTTGAGAATTTTGAGTTCCTTCAAAGAAACTTGCATGATTTTATTTCTTCTTGCCCTTATATTCTATTTTAAATTGATAGATCAATACTTTGTGAATGATAGCATTGAATGATTAAAACCTAGAGCTGCTAAAGCTATACTTTGGTGATGGATTCTAGTATTTTAAATCTGTGCAAGTGGTTGATGTTGATTTATTGTTACAATGAATAATTAGTTTATTGGTACTCATTGCTTGGAAAGAAAATTAGTTACATGCATGTTTTCATTTCAAGTTATGAAATAAAAATGAATGTTATACATTGGCATGAAAAAAATAGAGTTTGTAGTTCTTGCATATTGTATAGATGCTTTAACCTTTTGCAAGGACATTTGGAAAATGATAATAAAATAAAATAAAAGCTAACGGTTCAGCTGGGTAAGCTTATTTCTTGTCTTTTTTTTTATCATGATAACCTAATGACTCAGAGGGTTGGATCATTTTATCCATACCTTTTCATTTAATGCATTTATTTCTTTATTGCATTCAAATTATTTAAAACTACTTTACTGGAAAATTTAAAAGTGAAAAATACAAGGAGAAACTATGAAAAAAATGTCATAATTATATACTTAGTCATTTTTATGGATTAAAATTATGTGGATGACTTTTTATGGCATGAGATTCATTCTGCGTTAATGTTGTTGTAAATCAGATTTAATTTTCCTTGAATGATAGTTAGATTAATTTTTTTGATTGGTTGATTCAAGCATTGTGCAAAGGCAGTGGTTCCAACCAAGATTGGGAACCCGAAACCCCGCCATTCACACTATTTGCGATGGAAAAATAGGGGAGGTTTGTATGCAAAGTGTTCCTTTGGGAATGCTTCACATATATACCCCCACGCCTCTTTCATCGCCAACTATGGGACTCCTGGAGGGTTCTACTTGCCTATCTTATGCGGAAGCATTACCCTTGCATTTATGGTTATAATAAAGTTGAGATGATTAATCTACTTTATTTGTCAAAAACATAGTTAGGTGAGTAGATTAACTTCTTGCCAATTCTTTGAAATGACACCCCAAACCAACAGTGTCTCAGGTTTTGTGATGATGCATGGACATTCTATCACTAGCTTGTGAAGAATGGCATTAGAGCGAGGATGATGTTATCATAGATATTCAATCATATTTTACTTGTAATTTATTGATATATAAACTTGTCTTGGACAAGATGTCCTTTGTACTAGTCCATTTATGGACAATACTTGTAATATATAAATGTGTTGGCTGATTTCTATATGTCTAAATACATTGTCATGTTATGGGATTTAGTAACTAAATGGTATGTTGATAAAGTTAAGGTTTCTCCTATTGAGCTATCCTATGCTTAGAATGGGTATGGTTTATGATAATAAAGTGGTACCTCATAACTATTTGACTCTCCATTACAGTAAAGAGGTTATTATGGGCAAAGAAAAATATTATTAAGTGAGTTATAAAATTGTTTTGGGAAGGGTGAAAATGCATGATGATAGTCTTAAATTTAAAAAGATTAAAATCTGATTTTGGGTAACATAATGGTCCAATCTATAGTGTTATGCATTAAGTAAATGATTGAAAGTAATTTGGTCAAGAATTTATAAGACTAGTTCAATAATAGGTATGAAGGCATCTAAAGGAAGTATGATATAAGTCTTGTAAATCAATTTATTACCTTGTAGGATGTAAAGGATATTTAAAAGAACTTATCTTCCTTCATTAAGAAAAGAAATGAATCCTAAGTTGAGATTATCTCTAGCTTTAAACAAGATGTGAGATATAGTCATAATAAAGTATAGATATGACTTTTTTAATGGATAATGAATCAAGATATACTAAATCATGACATTGTAAGGTTAATAAGACCTAGTGGAATCTTGAATAGGGATCTAACATACCTTTTCTATAGAAAGGCTAGAACATATGGATAGGGTAGCAAAGTGATAATCACTTCAGGATCTTATCCATCTATCCAAAGTAATTAGATGTGTAAACTATATTTCACTAAGTAATTGGATAATCCATGAAGATCATGAACCCTTATAGGTAACCAATAGTGGACATTGGGGTTCATTGTACTTATGAAGTTGAACTCATTAGGTATTCAAAATTCTTAATAGGTTCACCTATATAAGTTTAATAAATCTAGATAATTGTGATGAGACATTTGTGAGGTGATGGGAAGATAATTTTAGATGTTATGTGCACATGTATATACTAAGTGTACATAGTATAGATAAAAATTTTGGCCAAAGTAATGTGCTTGTTGGGTACATTGTCTAATCATCGTGATTCCTCAAATCCCGAAGTGTAGGATACATGATGGAGTTTTACTAAATAAACTCTAGGTAGACACTAGAGGATCAGTCACATGTTCTCACTACCGCAGTGTGGTAAAACCAAGTGAGGCTAAGTATGAACATTCAAACAAATGTTAAGGGTGATCATGGAGATCAAGGATATTTAACCCTTACAACTGCACAAGGTTTATCATTATGTTATAGGATGGATTAATTTATTAAGACATGTTGCATAAGTTAGCTTTAGCTAGTTACTTGATTTAATTATGCAGGGGAATGTCTACTTGTTGATAATTTAATATGACTTGCTGCATTAACTAGATTTAGCTAGTTATCTTATTTAAATATGCAGAGGAATGTCTATTTCTTGTTAGAAAAAATAATCCAACTAATTTTAGTTTCAAATTTTAAGTTATTACAAGTACTACCCTCATCTCACCCTGGCAGAAGGTTTTAATCACTTTCGTAGGGTAAGTGATGTGTTCTTTGTAGTACTCTTGTACTCTTTTGACAAGAATTTTTATAATCGAAGGATTTTTGATGAAGCTTGGAAAGAAGTACAGGAGTGGGGATGTATCTACCTACAATTCCTAACATTCACTCATATCGGTACTAGGGTTTACAGGTGCTCCTTTTAAATTGCCAAGATTCCCAACAAACAAATGGGTTTTGATGGAGTTATTTAGGTAGTTGCTTCGTTACCATAAGATCCGGCATGATTGGAACAAATAAGGTGTTTATTTCCCGGAACCATAGGAAAATATACATGCGCAAATATACCTAAGGCTTAAAATTTTGATGGAGATATGTTGTAGATGACTCGAATACATTTCATCTATGCACTAACTTCAATTATTGGGATAAATTTGACTAAAGACGATTAGCTAGCATCCATGTACCTCACCGGAGGATATTTGGATTCATTGTCGGGATGAATGTGTTATCGGAGAGAGAATTCAAAAGGTTAACCACTGAAGGAAATCGAGACACTATGGGATTTTAGTTATTCCCGAGGGCATAAAAGATGACAATCAAGTGTTGGATCCTTCCTTTAAAGAATCAAGTGTCGCAAATTAGCCTCTTCCTTGGATTGATTGGTCAATTGAAGAGTGTAGTAACACAAAGGACAAGGTGGGCCCCAACTCACAAAGGACTTATCAATGGTTGATAGCTTTGGGGATTACACCTAAGGATTCATACCAATTGGCAACAGAGTCAGTGCAAGTACAATCATCAATAGGTCAACCCACTCCATCAAAAGGGAAGAGATCAACTTCTAAACCCATTACCAAACCACGAAAGATCTCTTTTGTATACAAGAGTTTAGGTTCTAATTCTGGACTTCCTACTACATGAACCATATCTCCTCAAGTATTATAGCCAAGTGAATTAATTGATTTAAGTGTTTCACCAAAGATTCCTCAAGTGTCACAGTCACTTCATTCCCCATCTCTTCCACTTTCACCACCTTCAGTTCCTCTTTCCCCTCCATCTCTCACTCTCCCTTTGACACTCTCTTCCATTTTTTTGTTCCCATTTCTCCTTTATCTCTTGCCACATCTCCCTCAATGGCTCAAGTGTTTTCTTCCCTCCCTACACTCTGATTTGGAGAGATTCTAGAGATAGGGTCGCCACTTTCAACTTCCCTTCTCTACCAATCTTTTTTTGTTTCTACTTATGTTTCACTCACAATGGAGGCCATTCTTTCCACTCCACCTTCCATTGTCACCACATCATTGTCACCTTTTGTGACTATGACCAATGCCTTAGTGTTATCAATTTCTCCAAATACCATTATAACTATGCTAATAATGTCTTTTGTATCATCTTCTTAGTACCCAAATGGCTGCATAGGAAAACCCCTAAGAAGAAGAATAAAGTACCCATTGTCGATGTTGTTGACTTAAGTGTCCTAGGTATGACTCCTAAAAGGCAAGCTAGAAGTGACCGAGGATTGTCTCTAATCTATTGGTTGATCAATCATGAGAAATGTGTGTGGAAATAGTTACTCCTAATGTAGTAAAAACAAGAGAAATGATCACGACAGAGATTATCAAGTTTCAAGGTTTGCTCTTGGGAAATCTACCCATGAAGGTGTCAAAAAGATGTTCGGTGGTCCTAGGAAATGTTTTAGAAAAATATGACAAGTAAAAAGCAACCAAGGACAAACTTAAAGGAAAGTTGGAACAACTAACCACTCTTTTAACAAATATTGCGCAACTAATTGGACTACTATTGCCCTTGTTGTTTCCCGAGCTTTGATGATACATCTTATTATGTGATAGAGAATATCGAGGCATAAAGGAGGAACAGATTAGAGGTTGGATGGAGAACCTAATTCGGGGAAGGTGAGAAACTATCAAAATTTCATTGATTTGTATAATAACTTATTTTCAAAGAAGGATGCGAGTGTCAAAATGAGGGAAATTCTCACTGTGGAGAGTGATAATTTAGAGTTTACTCTTGAAACATGGGAGCATTTTTGTAATGAGAAGGCGGATGTGTTGTTGAAGGAAGGTTTCATTGATGACATAGAAAATCCATTTGATTTTTACGAGGCCATGAAGTTCGGGGGTCGGATATTGTAGGAAGTTTTGGAAATTTTGGAGGAAATAAGGATAGAAGCAACTTGATGTTTTAAACAATATCATACAAGAATTTGACAGAATCAACTGCAAGTTTCTGCATAAAATTTTTGATATGTTATCGATTAATAGATCATCAATTGATTCAAGAATATGGTAAATAAAGATAACTATGTCACGAAATCTTTTGGCATCAACTATATTCATCGATTTGTATCTTACTAGAACTTCCTAACTCAACTAAAGGAAGTTATGAGAAAAATAAGAAGGTTACATGGGAGGTTAGGCAAAGAAATCGAGAGTGGTGTATGTGTTGAATCACTATACATGCGGACCCAAAAATGAGGAGCTTCAAGTAATTTTTAAAAAGTTTCTAGATCTTAAGTACAAGTTGGCGAAGGAGGAAGGAGAAAAGAAAGAAAACCGAGAGAAAGAAAAGGATGTTTTCAGTCCTAGTTAGATGTGGCAGCCATTGTTGGACAATCTCCAAGCTTCAAAACCAGTGGAAGTTATAGGTTTGACTCGGTCAAACTTGTTCAACTATTTTTTTGCTATTTTCATTAGAGGTTGTTCCCTAATACATTAATGCATTATATTTTTAGTAATACGTAGTTAAGAGGTTGATCTATAATCACTCAATCTCCTTAGTCTATAAATACTAAGATGTATTATGTTTGAAGACACATTGAGATCTTTTGTGAAGGGGCTCCATTATTTTGAGAATTCCAAGAACAAGCTTCAAGCCTTTTATATATATTCATAACACTATTTTGCCTTTGAATATTTGATATATTGTGCAATTCTATAATTTTTTAAGTACTTTTGAATGTTTAATTCCTTGTATGTGGTGAATTAAATTTCCTTTAAATCAGTTATCTTATTTCAATTATTGGTGAGATTGTGATATAAATCTTTGTATTTCAGTTGTGGAGAATCTTAAATCCCTTCATTGTTTAGAGTTTTATGTTACATCGGTTCAGTGATTGAGAATATTTTTAGGAGATGTGCATGTCATGTATTGTTCCACAATATTAATTGTCAAACGAAGTAGATCTTTTTGTTCCATTAATTCTTGGTGCATCACCAAATTTATTTATTTCAATTAATATCTCTCTCCCTCTAATCTCGTGGAACATGTTAGGTTATTTTTATTTCAAGTGTTGTAGCCTTGCATTCGATCCTAAATCAAATGCATTCGATTCGAAATGGGTGTATGATCCACGTGACAAACATAACCTTCCCAGAAGAAGAACACATGCCTTGAAAATGCCCAAAATTATCCTTTTAGGTTTCAAACAAAACTATTCTTTCTTCAAACTTCATCGAATCATTTGATGAGCTTCATCACAATTCCTTACATACTGAGGCAAGCTTGAAAACATCATTAGTACCTTCTTCAGATTTGGATTGATGTTTCCTTTGGAGAGAAGTTGGTCATGGGGATGGTTTAGTGTGATTAGAAAGCAAAATTTTGCATTATGAGCTTAGTTGTCATGCCTTAAAGTTTAAATTTTTAGGCTAGTCATTTTGCATGAAAACAATGCAAAAAATAGTAAAGGCTTCAAAGATATAATATATCCTACTCTTACAATTTCAATATCACTCTTACAAAATATTTTGTGTGTAATTTTTTCTACTTTGATATTTTAAATCAACTAATAATTTATTATGCTTTGATAGTTCTAAATCCACTAATAACAATTTTTATTTATAGGCTTCTTGAATTCAAGTTAGGACTCTATTGGGACATAAGTCATCACACAACATGCAAGAAAACCAACAAGGAAATGGACCTAACACTGGGAATTCAAGTTAGGGGCATAGGGTAGCGACTACAAAAATGGTTGAATATAGTATGTACCATGTGGAAATGGCCATTTCTAGGACCAAGATAAACAAGGCCATGATATGGAAAATACTGCCAAAGATGATGTTTTGTGAGGCACATGGAGGGAAACTGTACATGCTGAAAATTTGGAGTTAATGCTAAAACTAATTGGCTTGTTTGAATTTTGGTCTCATGAAATAAATAGATTTCATGCACCAAAATATAATGGAAATAGTTTGGGAGTTATGAAAAATTTAGTTGTGTGATCAAGTGATAATATGTGCAAAATGCAAGGATCATGTTTGTGTTAGGTTGTGGAGCTAGATTTCTTCACAGTTAGCATGAAATGGAAAGTGACTAGAAATACAAAGATAACCAACATCGATTCTGATGGGATTGATGTCTATCAAGAAAAGGAGGAACCGGCCGTGGTTAGGTCTAACCGGCGCCGGTTACCTGTGCGAAGCACTTTATTTTTAAGTCACGGGTTTTAATATTGTTTTTGTTTTAAAGAAAATCTATTGGATGTAATTTCATGGCTAAGTTGCCCTAAGTTTGTCTAAACTTATATAAGCTAGAAAACTAGACTTAAAGAGGTGTTGATGAGAATAAGAGCATAATCCTTGGTTGAAAGGATGAAAAAGAAGAAGAAAAAAAAGTAGATTACATGAAGACAAGAGCTTTCATGGAGAGAAGTTGAACATAAGGAAAGTGCAGGTACCTGTTGGTGAGAAGATGGTATTATCTTCTACTGTATTTCCTTTGTATTGTTTAGTCTCATGTAATGGCTTGCATAGTATGCAAAGCACTTAGGGTTTCTTCTTGTTAGATCCACAGGTTGTTGTGAGATCTTGTTATTTCTCATTCTTGTAGATCCACATGTTGTGAGATCTTGTATTGCAGATCCATGAGATCATGTTGTATTGTTGATCCATAGGAATCTAGCATGGTAGAGGAAGTTGTCTTCATGTTTGTAGTTTGTTGCAGTGATGGAGGAGAGACTTACTTCTTGGTGCATGGTTAGGGTTGCACATTGGTAGATCTTTCTAGAGGTCTTGTTTACAGATTCACAATACAGTGAGAGAGCTTGGTCAGTATAGTTGTAACATCCCAAAATTTCTTGTAAGTTAAATTAACTACAATTAAGTCTAAATAGGATTAGACGAGATCATCATTGGGTATAAAATTCATTTGGTTCATCGTATCATGACCCACAGCTTCTGTTGTGGGGCATGACATTGCGGAACAAATAACTCCGCACCCACCTTGATGATCCTTCCTAAAACATGATTAGGCCTTAATCATAGGTAAAACGATTCATTAATGATAGTGAATCTTTCGGTTATTTATTTTGGTTATTTTATTTTAATCGGTTTGGTCGTCTTTTGTTTTGTTCGACTTTTGCAATGACCGTGATGAATATTGCCTCTGTTTTATTTGACAATGCTATATCAAACCAACTTTATGAGAATATTCGAATAATTATTACGATAACATATTGTTGGCAATATGTGGACTTATATTATGATGATTAATTTTACCATTAAAGTTAGGTATCAATTAAAAAAATTTAAAAATGCATTATTAATTTGTGAAATTATATATTTAAATCCTAAAAGGATTTGGCATGTAAATCAAAAGTTAAAAAGAATAATAATAATAATATTTTAATATTTAAAATCTGAGAGTTTTGAAAGGGACACGCCTTCATCTGACACCAAGTATGTGGCATGCATTGACGCATGAAGCAACATTTGGAAGCCCGAAAATTCTCCATTATAGTATAGTTTCTTCATTATATTTTCTTTTATTTCTCCTTTGTCTGTTTTCATTCTTCTCTTCTAGAATACCTGCGTGAGTTTTGGAGGAAAGAAGGATTCAACTTGTTGGAGCAGGAAGAGTAGAAGGTTTCCGATTCTAGGTTTACTTCAGGCATGAATATCTTCTCCCTTCTCTGCAACATTATTTGTAAATAATGAGGAAATACACATTCTATTTTAAATGGCAATTAAATGAATTTGTGGACAGCTTTTGATTTAATTGCTTGGAAATGAAATTTAAAAAGGAAATTGATGGATTATGTATTCTCTTAAGCTTCCTTTGTGTGGTTTTAGCTAAACCTAGAAAAAACACGAGATGGGTGTTCCTAATCAATTTTTATTTTATTTTATTTTCTATTTAAATTTGATTTCTGGAAACCCAAATCAATTTCTGCCTTTGGGTTTTATTACAGTCAAACAATAATTTATTTGTATGAGCAAAGCGATTTCTGGGTAGTGTGAAAAATATTTTTACCAGGTATTTCATCATTTTTCCTGATATATTTGCTTCCGGATTCTAATAATTTCTAAACAGAAAAGAAATTAATGCTGGAACGAACTGATTTGGATATGTACAAGTTGATTTTCCTGTAGGTATAATTTTATTACCTGAATGAAAAATAAATTAGTGTTAACAATCTATGTAATATGACTTAGTTTTTCTTAAAGGATTTCATTACTGGAAGTGTTAGAAATTTATTGTTGTTATTCTATGCAAATAGACTTCAAAATTATCATCCTGTGGTATATGGGTCAATTTGTTTTGTTGATCTGTCGGTTACCTGAAAGAACATGTTAAAATGATTTAATAGAGGTGTTTTTACACTATTTAGTTGGACTATTCCTGTAAATATATATAAATGTATTTTGATTGTTTGAAAGAAAGTTATTGTGCATTTTATAGAGTTGCTCATTACTAGAGGGAATATGTCTAATTGGTATTTGGAAATGATGATTTCAGATAGTTTTGTTAAGTTGTTTGTTGATTGGAAGGTAAGAAAAATAATAGTTGAATATGTACCATGTGAAGCATGATTTTCTTGTGGTTTAATCAGAATTTGGATGTTGAATGATTATGGTTTGATTATGTCTTGATCCTTGTGACTAGAGTGAAACATGATTGTTAAAATAGAAATTGGTTGTTCTATTTGTGTACATTCATAGTTGTATCTTGATGAAAAACATGTAATAATACATCCTCTGTTATATTACCATACGTTTGTTGATAAAATAACATGTATATCGTTTCATATTTTATTAAATAATTGCATCAGAAAATGGAGGCAATATTCATTCCAATTCATTTTGAATTGACAACATACCACTAGTCCAGTCTTGTAAGACAATTAGCGGTCACATTTGGATATGCGGAAACTCATTTCTTATGAAGTTTTATCGTAGCATGGATCTAAATGAGATACTTGGATTTCAATTTGTAGAAGGATGATATCCTAGAATTTTGACTAAATTTATTGGGATCTTGGACCCATTATTAATATTCAAACCTCACTATGTGAGAGTTACCGTAATAGTTATATATTTCACCTTAACGGCATATGTAATTTATGATGTTAATAAAGAGATGATTACCTTGTATGTAATAATATCTCAATATGAGTAAATGATAAATACTAGAAGTAAGAAATCTTACTTATCATAAATTGTTAAATTTATTTATTTGATATTTGTCAATGTATGAAGCCAATAATTGGGCAATTATTGTAACAATCAATTGTCTTAAATTTCTAAGTTAAATAAGCTATTTAGTGGCATAGCTAATCGAAGGAATAATTAAATATACATGTTTTAATATATATTTAATTCGCTTTTCGATAAACTTGGTATTAATATGATAAGATTGTAAATCTTGTTGTATAGAGAATGGAAGAGTATCGTTGTAAAAGGTAATTTAAGGTTAAAAAAAAAGCATCAGGAAAAGAGAGACTAAATGGGATGGTAAATAGATGAAAAGATCCATTAGACTTATCTCCTGATGATCCTAGTTGGCCTTTGGAATTTAACTCGATATAAACTCTTGCAAGATATGTTAAATTAGAAATAAAGTAAATACAAACTATAAGATCTAGATAACTGTGAAAGGGATACTTGTGAGGTGGTGGAAGACTTAAACTCGTAAGACTAGTGTGTTGTCTTGAGTTTAGCCATAACTCGCACAATGGAAAACTTTGGCCAAAGTAATGCATTGATGGATGTGCATTATCCGATCACCTAGTCCTCCGATTAAATTAAGTTACCAATAACTTTGATCATTGGAAGTAGAACACTTTGAACATGAGGTAGGCAATGGTCGGATACCGAGAATACGAAGTGTCGAAAAACTAGATTTGTGGTAGACCTAAGGACTTTCACATGGTTCCCATGACCTAAAAAAATGTTGAGCCAAAATGCTAGTAACCATTGTCACTCGAAGTAGTGGTGAAGGGAGATCATAGAGATCTGGATACACCCTTCTCAGTCACACATGGCTTACACGTATGTTATCAGATAGATCAAAAGAACAAATTTGATTTAAAGAATTTGATTAAATAAATATGTATGATTGCAGCCGCGTAATCTATTTTTATGTATGTTTAAAAAAATCCCCATTTTCTAGTTCTACTAATTTTGAGCGTTCATGATAGTGGCAAATGCAAGGTAGCTTCAAGTATGTGAGATCTAGTTATGTTTGAGAGGCATGGTTGTAGTGCACTCGGGTAGATTTGGTTATAGATATGGAGGAGACACAAGTGGTGGTACGGAGGCACGGTTTAGTGTACTCAGGCAGATTGGTTGGAGATCTAGGAGGAGAAGATACTCTTGTAGAGATACATGTACTCTTGTACAAAAGAGTTGGTTTATAATCTCTTGTTATATTTTATATATATATATATATATATATATATATGACATCTCTATATTTGGTGGACGTAGACCACATTGGGTGAACCACGTTACATGTTTGTTATGTGTGTGTACTTTTGTGTGATTTGGATTATTATAGTCTATACTTCCCTGCTTTGTAGATTTTGTGGGGAATTGTTTAGATCCTGTGTGCATGATTTTGTTTGTTATTAAATCATAGCACTATTCCGCATTATCATGTATTCCCAACAACTGGTATCAGAGTGATGGCTTTAGTTTTCAGAGAAAGGGTTTGCTTCATGGTTTTGTTAGTGGTTATTACTGACATGTATGAGAGCAGGGTTTATTTTTCCTGATGTGAAAATTGCAGGAAGAGATTGAATCTCAAGTGGGAGCTGGAAGTGTAAGGTTGCTAGAGAACATGGTGGCGCATCAATTAGTGTGCAACCGGCGTTGGTAGGGTAAGACCGTGGTCGAGCTATTGAGGACCGTGGTTAGTTACAGGGTGACCGTTGTTGTCGATTCTTGAGCAAGCACTGTTATAAATAGAAAATCACATTTACAAGAAATGAAGAGATGCATGGAATGTATCTTGTTTGTTGAGTGTATGGTTTAATTGCACATGCATGGTTTTGGATTGCAGATCTAGACAGAGAAAAGGAACAGTATGCATTCTTGGTGTAGTTAGATGCATGAGCTTGGGTAGAGAGGCAAGCGAGTAGCAGGACAAGAACTAACGAAGACAGGGCTTCCATCGAGAGAAGCATGTACTTGGTAAGGTGATGTATTTCATCTTGATGCATTTTATTACATGGATTTGTTGTATTGTTTTTGTACGAGATTTGGATGCTTCTTGAAATGACTAGCTCAACTCAACTATCGGCTTCGGTCGAAGTAGGCACCTGGTGTGGTGTGCTATGCCAAATTGTGTGGCATTGGGTTCATTCTAGCAGCATTGACATCGGTTTGAGAACCGAGGTCGGTCACAGAGGAACCAATACTGGTCAGCTAACCATGGTTGGTTAGGGGATGACTGTGGTTGGTCTTTGTGGCAACTTATCTCAGTATAGGGTTTTTACAATAAGAGAGGCGGATGGTTCGTGTCCTGGTTTGGAGGATCGAGTTTCTTGCACAGAGTGTACATGGCAGAGACAGTGTAGATCACTTCATGGTTTAGATCAGAAAGAGGACAGAGTTGGCTCGGTTAGTCCATTGAGACTTTGAGTCAGGTATCTCTATATGGTTCATGTTTTATTTATTTCATTTGGAGCAACTGATATTATGTTTGGATTGTGTGCACAAATTTACACCATGGTTTCTTGGTGTTGTTTGAATTTTATTTCCCGGTTGTGTGGAATCTTGAGGACAAGGGTTTCTAGTCTAAGGATGAGATCCTCAATGAAAATTCATGGTTAGACACAATTGCAGGTAACGAGAGATGTTGAGTACATACGGATGGAAAGAAGGTGATTCACCTACTTCACAAGAATTCCAAACTTCTGTGATGTAGAAGTATTCTCAAAGAAGAAAGGGAATCAATTTTATAGTTCTTTCATCTAGTTTTATTTCTCACTGACATATTAGCTTTTGAGCTTGGTGTTAGAGGTAGTGCAGGGGATTTCATGTTCAGTGGGAGCAAGCCATGGTTGTTGGCATTACAGATTGGATACATGATGCACATGCAAAGTGAGAGGAGATTGCAACTATTCAGAGTGGCAGGAGGCACAAGTTGGTTTTGGAGGGTAGTCATGGATTTGTAATTATTTTGAGTTTATTTCTTTATGATGTCACTTCTATTTTATTTTGTGGTGCCTGGATATTCCTTAGGGATGACAATTGATGGTAGATTCATTGGTTTTAGATGATAGAGAAATTTTTAGAGTTTGAAGGGTGAAAAAGGATAAATTCTGATCATTACGAGACCATGGTCATCATCTAGTGACAATGGTCAATCAGGGGAGTTGACCGTGGTCGGTTAGGGGAAACCGTGGTTGGTTTGGTCACAAGTTTGACAATGGTGTTTATTTACCATTTTTAGATGGTGCCCTTATTTTTGCCTTCATCTTGGTTGGTTTGTGCAGAGTATGTTGATGACATGTTTGCTAGTATTTGCACTTGGTATTAGTGGCATGGTTTAGCATGGATGTTTGTTATTGACATTGATGAGCATAGGATTCATATTCAGCTTTGGAGTTAGTCGGTGGTAGACTTAGAGCTTCTAGAGATCTGGTGATATGGATGGATGTACATGGTGAGTTTGTACATGTTGGATAGATTCAATTTTGTGATTCTCTGATGATGCAGATGTTATATTTACATATGGATGCTTTGAGCATGAGTAGGGGATGTTTGTATTTCCTCTTGATTACTATGTTACTCCTTGAGAGATGTTATCTACAGATGATTGTCTTGGACATGCTAGTTGTTTATGTAGGGTTGGATTTACAGATTGCAGTGTTTGGATTCTTTGAGTTATGCATGTTTTTGGATTGATCACCCATTGTAGGTAGAACTCATTTGGGTTGTCTTTACCCAGGATCTTGTTTTGCTTTCACATATTCCAGTTTGACTTGTCTTGGTTAGTTGCATTGGTGGTTGCATGGAGACATGGATAGATGGATGGAGAACATGGTTGGTTTTATAGGTATGGCTACGGATGTGATTGAGGCTTAGAACTTCAGTTTGAGTGGGAGCTCTTGCAGGTGTGTTAGTCATGATGGCTTGTTGCATGAGGAGCTAGGTTGGCTTGTTTGTCTGATACCAACAATTGGTATGGTGTTACGATTTAGTGGGAGCTTGAGGCTTGGTGTCACGGATCAGTTGTAGCTTCGTGCAGGTTTGGTAAGTCATGGTTTTATCTTCTTGGTTTGAGAAGATGGTTTGATCTTCTTGGTTTTATTTTTCTTTGAGAGAATTGTTGAAGGAAAGAATAGATGGTCTTCATGGTGTGTTGAGGACAGTGATGTACAGTACAGTACAAAGGTTCAACAATTTATCTCCAAGTGGGAGATTGTTAGGTTGTGGAGCTAGATTGCTTCATAGTTAGCATGAAATGGAAAGTGACTAGAAATATAGTAACCGGCATCGGTTACAGTGGGACCGATGTCGGTTAGGAAAAGGAGGAACCAACCGCAGCTTAGGTCTAACTTGCGGTGCAAGTTACATGCGGCACTTTATTTTTAAGTCACGGGTTTTAATATTGTTTTTTTTTAAAATAAAATCTATTGGATGTAATTTCATGGCTAATTTTCCCTAAGTTTTTCTAAACTTATATAAGCTAGAAAACTAGGGTTAAAGAGGTGTTGATGAGAATAAGAGCATAATCCTTGGTTGAAAGGATGAAGAAGAAGAAGAAGAAAAATCATATTACATGAAGACAAGAGCTTTCATGGAGAGAAGTTGAACAAAAGGAAAGTGCAGGTACCTGTTGGTGAGAAGATGGTATTATCTTCTATTGTATTTCCTTTGTATTGTTTAGTCTCATGTAATGGCTTGCATAGTATGCAAAGCACTTAGGGTTTCTTCTTGTTAGATCCATAGGTTGTTGTGAGATCTTGTTATTGCTCATTCTTGTAGATCCACATGTTGTGAGATCTTGTATTGCAGATCCATGAGATCATGTTGTATTGTTGATCCATAGGAATCTAGCATGGTAGAGGAAGTTGTCTTCATGTTTGCAGTTTGTTATAGTGATGGAGGAGAGACTTACTTCTTGGTGCATGGTTAGGGTTGCACATTGGTAGATCTTTCTAGAGGTCTTGTTTGCAGATTCACAATACAGTGAGAGCTTGGTTGCACAGTGGCAGATGCAGGGTAGCTTCAGGTATGTGAGATCTAGTTATGTTTGAGAGGCACGGTTGTAGTGCACTCAGGTAGATCTCGGTTAGAGATCTGGAGAAGACACAAGTGGTGGTATGGAGGCATAGTTTAGTGTACTCAGGTAGATCCGGTTAGAGATATGGGAGGAGGAGATACTCTTATAGAGATACATGTACTCTTGTGCAGAAGAGTTGGTTTGTAATCTCTTGTTATATTATATATGATATCTCTATCTTTGGTGGACGTAGCCCACATTGGGTGAACCACGGTACATGTTTGTTATGTGTGTGTACTTTTGTGTGATTTGGATTATTCTAGTTTATACTTCCACTACTTGTAGATTTTGTGGGGAATTGTTTAGATCCTGTGTGCATGATTTTGATTGTTATTAAATCATAGCACTATTCTCATCTTGTATTTGAATCTTGTAAATCTACACCTATGTTTATGTCAAATTGAAACAAATTGTGTTTTTGAATCCTAAGCGATTAAGTCATAAGCCATGTTACTACGACATTCCTTCATAATTTCAAAACATTATGTACATATGTTAGAAGATTATATCAACCCATTTAGCTCATAATATTTGTAGGACGTAGCCAATGTTTTAGATAACCAATATAGATACAACTAATCTGAAAAATTAAAATGCAAAACTTAGTGTCAATATAATCAAATGATTATTTAAAACTACATATTTTTCAATGTAGATCAAATTTCAAACTTTAGAAGTGGGAGTAAGCACCACAAAAATTATATACGAATAACAATATTATGGTTTTGAATTCTCTAATTTAATTAAAAAAACCAACCAATTTTTTTCCTTTTTCATATTTATTATATAGTTTTTAACATTAATTTCAAGGAAAATATAAAGTAAACACAATTTACAAGTGTGCTTGGCTTTAATTTTTAAAAACGAGAGCTAAAGCAGATATTTTAAAAGTGTGGCATACTCACTTAACAAGGGTCGATGTGTAAAAGAACACTTGTTAGTCATTATTCATCTATAGGTGTTCTCCTTTGAAGATGCTTTGTTGGAAAGTGTCAAATTCTCAAGGCGGATCCGATGTTTGTAGGTTCTTTGGATTTTATATATTTGTTGTTTGTCATTTTTATATTTATAGTTTCAATGGTATTATTCGCAATTAATATTTTTGGTGAAATAGTGTGAGTTGTCTTGCATATATATTTGCTAAAGCAATGTTTTTGCTAAAAAGTGTTTGGAATTAATTAATTTCATGAAATAACATGAATGCGTAAGAAAATATCTGCTTTTAGCTTTGCCTCCCTCAACCGCATTTCTCTTTTTTTAACCAAAACAACATACAAACAGGAGGAAGCATCCTAGAGAGATTCACCTATTCATCCTCATTTTTAAAAAATTGTAAATATCAAGATAATGCATTCAATGTAATGTGAAGAAGAATCCACTACGCAAAATTGGCAGTTGTAATTGTAGCAACTTCACGGTGTAATGGCTATCGATTATTTGGCCCTATTTTTTCGATTATTAGGTAACGATTATTTCTTGATTTTGTTTTTCATTTGATCCACCAAGAAGGAACAGAGCAGTTTTTTAATCTTTCATCCGAGTTGTGACATGGTAGTTGTTTTGTCTAATTCAATTTGTATTTATATGTCTATTATTTCTTCATGTTTTGAGATCTGCAAAATTTAGTCATGTTGCATCTGAATGAATCATTTATTGCTTACGTTTAATTTAGTATTTTCTTTTGTGTTGCTACAAAAAATTTACAGCACCTAGGCTATACATAATTCTTACATATGAAGCTATGTTTTAAGTATGTGATCTGTAGTTGCATTCATATATTTGACAAGGTTCAATTTATTGCTTCTGGTTTCTTGATCTTCACCTAAAGTAATTGGTTACGCAAGATTATGCTCGCATATTTTTTATTGATGAAGCTAGAATTCTATTGTTAGGGATGAATTTGAATCATGTTTCTTGCCGATAAATCTTTATCAATCATTTGAACGGATTTTGTGTCGATAGTTTAGAATTTTATAGGTCAATCGATGTATTGTTAAATATCAGTGTTCAATGTACGAATTCGATAGAAGATTTAAGTAATTTGTGTCTATGAGGTTTTTTTCCCGATCTTTTGAAACTTTGTATCAATCTTGTGATTATTTCAGAAGCCTCGACAATAGCCGGTATTGTTTGACATTCCCAGGTACTATGCACCACTAATAAGGACTCCATTTTTGCATATTCATCGCTATTTGTAGTCGATGCATCATAATTTGCGGTGACTCTAATTTCCAAGGCGTATATCAACCCAAAAGTATTTCTCCTCTCTCTTCCCTTTAATATTTTTCATGTCTACTACTTCAACTATTATTTTTTGTCTCATTTTTGACATGTTTTGTATTACGGATCTTTATCCCCTAGTTTTTGAAGCTCGCAGTTTCAGATGTTTTCCATCATGTTTTCAAATGTAAGTTCCTGTAATGGCGGTAATTCCAAACCTGGGTCTTCCTGGATTTGAAGTAATTGATGACGCCAAAGCAAAAATAGAGAGAAAATGTCTAGGCGTGGTTTCCTGTGCTAACATTAACTCACTACTTGTTTGAGATGCAGTTGTTGCTACGATAATTACATTTGACTACAATATTATCTTTTACGGTTATAAAGACCTAATTTCTTAATAATCATGGAATCTTATTCTTTGCATTTAACTTGTGTACATAAGCCTAATTCATAATATAAAATCATGCTTCTCTATCCATTTTAAATTTTACTTCTCACTATTAATAATGGTTTAGAGATCGAGCCTCACAACATTATGTTGATGATAAGAAAATGAGTTTACTTACCAATTCTTATGTCAATTCTTATAACTTGTGTACATAAGCCTAATTCATAATATAAAATCATGCTTCTCTATCCATTTTAAATTTTACTTCTCACTATTAATAATGGTTTAGAGATCTAGCCTCAAAACATTATGTTGATGATAAGAAAATTGAGTTTACTTACCAATTCTTATGTCAATTCTTGTACTTTTTTATTTATCAATTTCAAACAAATCCATGCATGAATACTTCTTGTACTTTACAAATTGGATGACCATTTTGGCGGGTAAGAAGTGGGCGCAGGGATGGAGTGACATCTATTCAGAATGAGGTCTTCAACAACCTTCCTAGCCCATTTTTCAACTTCTCGCAGCCCAAGACCTCTTTTGCAAAGAAAGGGCTTAGCGTGAAAGACCACATTTTGCTTTCGGGGGGTAACAAATTCCTACACCACTTTTTGCATTACAAGAAAATTTGATAATATCTAATAATTATGAACATGCAAGTGGACATACGATTGGAATAGGTCATTGTAATACATTCAACAATAGGCTCTATAACTTCAAAGGAAAAGGAGGCATAAACCCTTCCCTCAATCCCTCCCACACAAATCACTTGAAGATTAAATGCACCCGTCTTACAGACATGACCACAATAGTGGAGATGGATCCAAACAACTCCCTTGCTTTTGATAGTGCTTACTATAAAAATTGCTCAATTTATTTGTAATACTTGTAATGATCACTACAACACTAGGGTACTTATGTATGTGTAGAAAATTCAAATTCACACACTACAACAAAAGGGGTATTTAGAGACATTAATTAGAGGAAAAACTATATTTTTATTTCTAAATACCATCCTCAAATCGTACCCCTTATAAAGTTTTATATTTTTCGCGGTAGGCATTCTCCTTTGAAGATGCTCCTGCTGGAAAGTGTCAAATTCCGGCGGATCCAATGTTTACAGGTTGTCATATTTTAGATATTTTTATTTGCCGCATTTTGGATATTTATAGTTGCAACAGTATTCACAATTAATATATTTGGTGAAATAGTGTGAGTTGTCTTGCATATCTATTTGCTAAAGAAATGTTTTTTGTTGAACAATGTTTGGAATTAATTAATTTGGTGAAACAACATGAATGCAAAAGTAAATATTTTCTTTCATTCTCGTCCCTCAACCCCACCTTTCTCTATTTTTTAACCAAAATAACATACAGACGAGAGGAAGCGACTGGAGCGATTCACCTATTCTTGTCATATATGGGCATTATTATTTCATTTTGGTCATATGTGCATATTAATATTGTATTTGTTTGAGGCCTTAATGGTGATTATTAATTGTAGAACACAATTAATATAGTTTGTTTCCTTTAGTTTTTTTCCCATGCCAACAGCTTATAAATCCGTAGAAGCAAGAAAATCATATCCGCATAAGCTACAAGTCATTACCTTCTACAATCCGCTTCTGCATGGACTATATGAATAAATATGGACATGCCGACACAAATATACATTGAAGAAGACCTTAACGAGGTGGTATCTAGACATGTGAATGCATGAAAACATAGAGAAGAAGAAAAAAAAAAGGGTACATACCTTTTGTTTTGTCAAGGATTGAATTTCTAGATTTTCCACCATTGCCATTGTTTCATCCATTTGTCTTTTTTAAGCAAAACCCTTTTCTAAGTGGATAGGGAATTGTGTGTCCTAAAGACTCTTTGATAGAACCCATAAATTGGGTGCATTACGAGCTGAATTGGGTCAGTAATTGTAAACTCTCACCAATTTACTGCAAAACCATGGTCGTACATACTGAATTAACTTATTTTCAGTGTAGAACAAAATAGAGAGATAAAATTGCTTGGAAATGTAGAGAAGGGAATAGTAGGGATAACACCTTTCGTATTTTATATTTATGTCTGCGTGGAGTGGCTTTACTATGTAGAGGTGCCAATGGGATTTCACAAGATGACACCACACTATACAGTTGAAACAATCATTGGAGGGATGTGGTCATCTTGATTTTCTTCTAGATTGGACCAACGCCTCTTCTGATCCCTGTTCATGACAAGGTATTGAGTGTACAACTACTTCAACCATAGGAAAGGGAAAGGTGATTTCACTTTCTCTTCCCAACAAACTTATTCGGTCATCTTTCTTCAATAATTGGGAAGCTTGGCAGTTTGGAGAAGCTAAACCTTTACGGCAACACATTATATGGACATGTTCTTCCTATGCAACAATGCACCATTTTATGGGTTAGTTTGTCTTGGATTCTCTTTAGATGAAGAAGTGACATATAATGATGGTGATAAATTTCATATGGCAGCCCGCGCATGGTTTAAGATCTACAGTTTCAGGCCTAAAACTGACCAGTTCTATGATATTGTGTTTGAAATCATGTGAGACAGACAGACACATAAAAGAAATCATTGTTTTAAAGCTTCTCTTCCATTTCATTGTCATACCACCACACATTTAATCCCTTGTTGATGATCTATTATCTTGAATGTTACACATTTTGTGTTTGCAGACATAGATGTATTATAGCATTACGATTCTGTTTTGCATTCTCTGCTCTTTGGTTGCAACATTGGGGTATTTATGTATTTTTTATCTACAAACTTCTTTAGTATTTATAATGTTTATTGGCAAGGATAATTTACTTTTAGCTTTTCTTTTAAAACTATTGTGGAATCTCTAGCATCAATTGTGACTACTACATGTGCCAACATTTCAGAAACTATCTCAACCACTCCTTTGAATACATTGCTTTTAATACTATACACTTGTTTTGCAAATTAGATGCCTCCATCTTTTTTAAACCAACAAAAAGCCAACATATGCTTCTAATTTGTTTGGCCAACTCAACTCCTATTGTATTATGTTGTTCAATATTGCTTTGCACAATACACTACTAAAACACACAAAAATTGCTTCCCACTTTTCCATACTCCATTACTTAATGTTGTCATCGTCACCATACATTATTATAGTACCCCAAACTTTTATATCCAAAGATTAATCATAAAATATCAAATACATTGTCACACTCAATTCCCTCCATAATAAATTTACAATCTAACCTCACCGGCGTTGATTGCAACTCATGTGCAATTGCTAGTTATACATACAATAGTCACACACTGTCTAAAGTTTTTAAAAGTTAGAGGCGTTTCCAACCAAATCTTCTAATCATTTTGATAGATGGATTGAGATATTTTTTGTAAAAGTAACGATGGAAAAGATTGTATAACACAAATTGAAGAGTTGGTACATGATAGACTCATGGGAAGGGAACTTTAAAGTCAAGTGCTACAAGGAGATAATTTCTCTCCATAGTAATTGGTAATCAATAAAGGTGGAACACAGGTTAAGTTGCCATAAAAGAAGAGATGGACCCTACAAAAGGAAATCCAGGCGTTGTATAATAACTTGAGGCCATTAACATGCGTTATAAAGAATTCACCCAGTATGTGAAGGATATAAAGATGGAGCATAGATTGGGTCTGCTAGCGATCTCAAGTTGTGTGCCTTTGCCCGTGAGAAAAATAATTTAAATCCATGTGTAAATGTCACAGAAGTCTAAAGTGCATGAACTAGGGATCTGTGTGGGCTTACACTTGAAAGCCCTCATGAGGCGGTTGGTTTTAGTGGTGTTCTTTACCCTATCGTGTAGTGAAAACGTTAAAACTATGTAAGGGTAAGCATGAACTTCCATCTTTTTGTTTATTTTTCTTGGTTATGTGATGATCAACGTAAAAATTAGAGGTGTTGTAAGTTGTAAGTTTCAAGTACCAAGAGTAGCTAAAAGGTTATGAAATAAGAGAAGATATTTTAGACTTCTTTGGTTCTTTCTGTAAAAGGTTATTAATATACCCGATCTCGTGATTTCAATCATCAATTTGGGTCCATAAAATAGATCTCCCTTCACGAACATAATATTAGTAAGTTGTGATAGTTGAATTGTGTCAAAATTAATTAACACAAACAAGACGAATCTTTCCCCTAAAATAAGAAAATGGGGATGGCTTCAACAACGAGGATGGAAAATTTATAAAGATCATATGATATAAATAAGAGTAGAGAGAGCAATCTGAATATACACAAAGACATTCACACGTCATTTACATACCATCTGCATTGAAAACCATTAATATTGTGTTCTGCTTCTGTCTAAATATGCATTACATGCCAACTCTTTCACCTACTAGTTTCAAGTTGCCAGCACATTCAAGAAAGTTGGGTTACATATCCTTGTCTATTTCCTTGTCATTCCAGCCATTGATCCCCTACAATCTGTCAATTGCAAGCACCCTTGGCATGGGGAGGACAGTAGAAAACCATATTGAAGAGAGAGAGTGGGAGAAGGAGAATGTTGCAACAGAAGAGGAATGTGAGCGGATCATAAATACAATAGAACATTGTCTTGCTTAAGAAATGGCAAGACAGTTTTTATGTCATGCGCATGCTGAAGATTAGAAGGATTTTGTGGAAGAGAAGTTTAGGGTGTTTTGAGCATGCCTTCGAATATAATCTCCTGTAAATTGTAATCGTTTAAAAATTTCTAAGGCTTTATCAACAAGTCCATCTTGTGCATATCCTGCAATTATTTTACCAACATGAATTGTAGCTTGAAGCAACCAAGGCATATGTGTTGTATTTTAATTACTTCATATGTTTCATTAGCCAAGTTGTAGTGAATAGAATACATGGGTATCCTTGCATAGAATTGGCATTGTTTCACCAAATGCAGCCAACATGAGCATGTGCAAAAGATGGAAAGAGATCTTCAGGATTGACAAGCTATGGGAGACAACCTCAAGAAGAAACCAAGAAAAGGGAAAATGTGGAAAACCATAGTTTAGGTTTTGCTTTGAACTAACCCATCATCCAGATCCATATAGCCCTTCCAAAGGAGTAGTTCAGCAAGGGATGGAAAAGGCAATAACGAATCTTGTTCTCTACCATTTTCCCAAAATAATTTAGCTAGAAATAGTCTTAAGCCAAGTTTCATATGCAATGTTAGCCCACCTGATCCTACTCTATACATATTCATGTGCTTGGTTTTACACCTGCAAATCATATTTGCTTAAAAATGTGCAATGCCTTGTAAAATTACCAATGACATGTTGGCACATATTGTAAGAATACTGGAGAAGGTAAAGGGGTCTGAACTTTGCACAACTTATCATTCTTTCCAAAAATATTATTTTTCTTTGAAAAAGTTATCGAAACTTTATCAATAGATTTTCACCTCCAAATAGTTCATGATACTCACCTATTGCACTCGTTAGCCTCCCAAAATCAAATGTCAATGGGGCATCAATGGCATTAAGAGACATTTTCACATTGCAAGTTAGGATATTTGGTACAATACGTAAATAAAACTTTGTTTATGCCCTAGACAATCCAGAATGTTTAATAGACATTAAATGACACAATAACATGTCTATTCAAGTGTATGTCTTCAATCATGTCCATTAATGAATATTGTGCTTTTTTAGATCACAAATCTTGCTACGATTTTTTTTAATATTTCAAAAAAATGTCAGCCACTTGTTATGTGTTGATATGAAACAACAGTAATTTCTTTGAAAATGTTGCACCAACAAATATCTCAATTAAATTTATCCAGTTAAAAATTATTTGGAAATAAATCTATTTTTTAGAAATTATTAACTTATAAAAACCGGGAAATGTTCATAAAACTTTAGAAGTTAGGTTCTACTTCAAATTTAACCTCGGGTACTTGACTTTCGATCCCCCAACAATGTTGTCAATCAATATCCCTGCACCCCAATATTGTGAATGTCTATTTCTTGAAACTGTAGTTTACAAAGAAAAAGTGTAATTTATATGGAAAAACTTGTTACCTCGAATTTTGTGAAAAATAAAGGAAAATCCAATCACATATCAAATAAATATATATTTAAAAAATTAAAAATATTTATTTCAACTAAACTATAATTTAGAAATAAAATGTGACACATGGCAGAATGTTATTGATTTGAATAAAATAATAATAATAATAATAAACATAATGAAAGTTATATGCCTTGGGAGTATAAAAAGGAAAACAAAAGAAAAGGAAATATGAGTAATGAAGACAAGAAAACAAACAAAGTCAAAGAAGTAATAAGTTGTAAAGTACACAAGGGAAACAAGTCAAAAGTTACACAATACAAGAAAAGAAATTGGAGGAAGGAACAACTTACACATAAATACAGTGGCATCATAATAATTAAGTAGTCTTGTGCAAAAAATGGATATAATTGTAGTAACCATCACACAAAACTACTTTTAAATGTATATTTATAATCATAATTTGTAATATATACATATTTTTAAATTAAGTCAAAAAAATGTGAAATTTTTATCATTACGAAAACTGTGTTCCTACGGTAGATTATCAAGATCCTGGAATACTGACTTCACAGAAATAATCACCATTCATTAACTTCATTGCAACCACAGACATGTCATGAAATTGCTGGTGGTTGTTAGCTTATGCCTACTAGCCTACGTATAGCCAGAAGCGAATAATTAATTTACAGCAGCCCATGTATGAATGGTGTACATAATAACTACCAAAAGCATAAAAATGCTCACTGTAATGGTGACAATATGTTGAATTTCTGAGTGACCTGCAACCTCCATGACAGTGTGAAAAGAAATAAACGGAATTTATTTTGTAACCCACCGACGGGTTTGAAGAACAATCAAGTGGAAGCCGCGCAGTTCTTACGAGCGAAGCCGAGTCGATTTTTCAGCCTATCATATAACAAATGGAAGTTCTGCTGGTTATAATTCCCCACCACCACAGCAGGCCCAGAATCAATTTCCAATACACCGCTGCTGCTAACAATGGCCAAACATATGACATCCTCAGTGACCTCAAGAAAATAATTTGGAAGAGGGAGTTCCATGGCGGAACCGCCCTTGAAATGAAACCCAAATTTGGGCAAACGAATCTGCTTAAAACCAGACACATTGTAACACAGCCCCAAACCAGTGAGGGCTTCAATTTGGGTGGATCTGTGGTAATCGATCTGAGAAGCAAAGGCGCCACTTATCTTCTCCAGGATTTTTTCATGAACAACAGTAAATGTAGTGCCGGAATCTATGATAGTTCCTCCATTTCCCTTTGCATCAAATGTGGTAAGCTTCAGTGGGAGCTTCAGATGCATACTCCCACGGTCACCGCCCTCAGCCCGATGTAGTAATATACATCATATGGGCTTCCTCTGGGATTGATTATAAATGGAGTGTAATTGAGATGAAGATTGGGAGCCTTACCTAGCCGGAGTGTACTGCTAGTGTTTTCTTCGTCGTCGAAGTGGTGGCTCTGAAGACAGTAAGAAAAACTGTTGCCTTCATTGCCCAGCTGTGACGGAAAGGACAGACTTCCTCTGCCAAATCCTGCAATGCCTGTTGCAGAGTCAGGCTGCTGCGACGATGCAAGGGAACAACCCACTGTGAAATCTTTTATTTCCTTTTGTCCTTTGAAGACGAGGGTTTCAGAGAGAAGAAGCCCAAAAGTGCTGCCTTTACCATACTGAACGCCATAAATGGGGCAGACCACATTGGAACAGTTGGTGAGAGTGGCAGAGCACTTCCTGTTTTAAAACAGAGGGGCTCCGTGCTCTTTCCGTGAAGATTTCTGCAGCTGGCATCTGCACAGGTTATGAGCTTCTTGGATGACGAGTTTTGGGCAGATAAACTGGGTCGCTGGTGTTTTTGCAGCGGTCGCAGGTATATCTGAGTGTGCAGGGCACCCAAACAAGATCGCTGCCAGTGTCCATAATTACTGATATTTCTTGTGGGGAGTTCCTAAGCTGATTTTCATTGAATACCCACCAAAGCTACGAGCGTACAGACTCTCTACCAAGCCTGAAGCTGCGCCATGGCCCTGCCTCTTCTTAGTTTTTGCATTTCATTTCTGGAAAGCCCCATTTTGAGACCCCTGGCACGAGCTTTGCTGGCCTGCACCGCCCTCGCCACTTTCTGAACTGCTTCTTCATCATCGTTCAGGCTCGAACCTTGGACGTCCGAGCGCGCAAATGCATTGTTTCTGTACAGAGGAATGGCTATGGAATCCGAGTTGGAATTGGAATGGGAATTGTACTGGTTATCTGGATGTGTGCAGGAGGTTACTGAGAGTTGCAGAAGCAGCGGCAGGATGAATATGGCAAACTTGGCCGTCATATCCATTGTGATTGAGAGTGGGCGTTACAGTCACACATCGAATATTGATATGAATGTTGGTCTTTAACATAAGTATGTGGAACTGATTTGATTTGCATTTTATAAACATGTTAATGGGGTTTGACAAAGCATGGTGGTGAAAAATGTGTGCAGTGAAAGTTATTAATCATTCTTTGAGGGAAAGAATAAAGGCACACAAAGCTATAAAGAAAAGAGAGGTTCTTTGAAAACACTTTATTTGGTTTTTAAGATTTTGTTTGAAAGTAAACAACCATTGTATTACTTCCTTTTATCAATTTTATATATTCAAATAGAAAGAGATTATATAAATCAGTTTTTTTTTTTTTTTTTCCTTGGTAGTTTAGAATGACTAGTGAGTACTTGAACGAACTAAAGTTTTGAAACTCAAATATAAGGCAAATTCTAGTGATCACTCTTGTAGAAGTGTGTAAATGTTCAACACCACACATCGCTTGTAAATTAGGAATCAAACCAATGACCTACGAGTCAACAATGCAACTTCTTGTATAGATAGTATTAATTTCATAAATGAATATTTGTGGAATATCAATAAATGGTAATACAGATTTTTATATTCAAATAAAAATATTTTAACAAGAGATTGTATAAATCAATCTTAATTGGATAAAAATAATATTTAGAAGTTGTCATGTATAAATTATAATATGCGGTTGTACAAAATATTTGATTTGATGCAATTTTAAAGATAGGTGTTAGAATTTAATACCACAATGTAGGTCTAGACAACAAAGAAAAAATACCCAAAAATCAATGTGAACTGAACAACTTGTCTAGAATCGGAGGATGTGTTTATGACAATTGTCAAATTTTGTAAAACTTATTTAACAACCATGTTCGCCTCCTCACAAGCTTTAAAACCTCACTTACTTTTCTAAAATTTTGTGGTCCTCTAGAAAACCCCTCATTAGAACTTTAATGTTGTAGTAACAACTTGCAAAAACAAGAAAAATGAGGATGTTTAGAGGGGTTTGTGTTATCTCTCCATTCACATCATGCCTCTTGATGGGAATAGTCTTTTGAAGACAATACACCAAATATAGTGTAATTCAACGAGCAATGAGTGTAATGCAAGTGTCCAACCCTTATCACTTTCAATGAGAGAAGGGGCAAGCAATTTAACAGCTTGTATTCTCCTCTATGATATTATGCCTTGCACATAAATTGGCCTCATCTTGAATGTGATCAATAGGGCTCACATAATCATTTCCATAAAAGAGGGGCAAGGATTTAAGGGTTCACAATGGGATATTATCCTACTATTGCAAATGAAAGGGGTCACCAATGCTCTAGGAAACAAAAACACGAGAGGAAGGGTTTTGAAAACATGCAATGCCAAGGGATATATTCTTTCTTCAAAAAAACAAGTACACTCAAGATTCTCACCAAAATCTTGACTAAAAGTCTATAAATAAGGGCCTTGTGCAAGATTTTAAACAAAAACAAAACCTCATCACACTCGGGCATGCCAAACTATTGGTGGTTGAAAGTGTATACCCATGAAGATTGTTTCACTCTCAACACAACATGGGATTGCTTCTCAAGTGTGGGACTTGTGACTTAAAGTAAAACCTCTAGAGAGATTTGGTTCCCATCTACTCCTAGTATTAACACTAATTACTCAATATAACATCTATGGGGAAAGGGGGAAGAGGAAAAATACTCGAAGGGTTGGTGATGCGCCAAGAGTGAAATAGGGATTGCCCTTCATCTCTGCATGTTTGAGGATAACATGATATATTAGATGAATGTAAGTGTAGTCCACACACAATATCATAGCATAACAATAGGTAAGAGCAATCTACTATAAATTAAGAAGATAAGAGAAAAGAGTGGGGTGAATAAAAGTCACAACAACTTCACCATTGCTTAAATATACACAATTGTATTAGACTACAAAATGAGGCCCTAGATGCATTACATTCATTAACATAGAGGCTTAAACACCATATATAAGATGGGAATTCAAGTGAATTCTAAAGAGGAGGAGGAGAAAACCCCGAGAACAAAATAAAGTTTTCTCTTTATAAAAATGAAGGGAAGATAATTGAGGAACAAGTCAAGGATGTCATGAATGAAAAGTGGAAAATTTTCCCTCGCTATAAAGAATATGGAATATGAAGTGGCACAAGATTTGATCTTGATAAGAAGTTGGAGATTATGGCAATGGGAAATGGATCCGGAGGGGGAAAACAACCATCTAAATCAAATGTCATCTTAAAGTGTCATGCATCATGAAGGCCTACACTATCATCCCGCTTTGTCCCATTTGATCGAGCATTAAACTCTCAAACCGCTTGAGGTAGAAGGGTGATCTCCATGACCATCTCGTTGATCCTACAACATGAGGGTTTCTCGGTACATAAATTTGATTTAGCAACAATGGGTAGGAATGGTCCATGGTATAAAAGAAGTGATTGAATCATTTTAGTTGCATGAAAACATGGAGAATACATTGTGAATTAAAGGAGATTCATGTGGGTCCTCAATTAAGTAGAAAATTGTAGAAAGGGTGATTCCACATCAAATATGTGGCCAAACAAGAGAGTGTTTGGGACTTTGGGAAGTGCAATAGTGGGTGTTAACAATGTTATGTAGCATTAGATGAAGCATCACAATGAGAGGTAGAGTAGCATGGTTGTGGAAAGTGTTCAACAACTAAAAATAGAACAATGTAGTTTATACAAGCATCAATGGATTTGGGAAATACTTCTCACTACACATGGGTTGATAACATGACGTGGAAAAATGGAAATGAGGGAAGGCATAAGAGAATGGTCGAAATTAAGTGGGAAAAGAAGGAGCAATGTGGGAATATAATTGTTAGCACTCTATGTTATGAATCAAACCAACACACCATGACATGAATGAATAATTTGAGACACTTAAAATATATATAGGTCATGTAGGGTGGTGTGGATATGAAATGCAAAAGAATGGAACATGTTTTGGATTGAAATAATGCATCACATGTTGAGATAGGATATCGCAACGTGTTGAAGTGATACATGGCTATGAAAAATGGTTTATATCCCATGTTATGAATAAAGTGTCACAAAAAAGCAAATTAAGATAAATGTTGAAGGATGTTAAACTTTGAGACTACGGTTTTAACAAAATTGGGTAGGAGGCACATTTTGGTTAACATTTCTAGTGACTTGCGGAGACACTTTCATGTTAATTGTGGAGAACCAATAGCCTTCTAGCATCCATTAGGAGTGGATTCTATAAAAGCAATTTTCTTCAAATCCTCTTTAAATATGCAACTTCCTGGAAGGGATCCAAAAAAATGTACAAACTAAAAACACATATATCCTAAATGGAAAATGTAGGGTGTGTAAAGCACTTATTTTGTAGGGAAAAAAAATTTATTCTAACATACTCTAGCGAATGTATAGATATGGATTACACAAATCCATTGATCAACCTGGGAGAATTAATTTCCTTTTCTAATGATTTGTGGCCATGTAATGAGCTTTGCAAAATCACAATAAGTGAGAGGAACCAAGATAGGTCTTAGTATTTCTTCTCCTTGAAATATAATCCATGTTCATAGAATACACCCCTTCTTCATTTGTGTTTTTCTCTAAAGCGTATATCAATTAAATTTCAGTACAAGGAGCCTCTTCCTCATTCTCTACTATGGGCATAACTACAAAAACTTTGGATTGGGTTATGAAAGGGCTCTATATCTAATTTGAAATCTGCTTATGAAGGTAGAAGGCTTACAAATTTTGAAAAAATGACCATGTTCTCAAACTTGCAAATAAAGTTTAAAACATCCCCCCTTTTTCTATGTGGAAATCCCAAGTCATGCTAGCCTTTTAGTATTGTAATCCTCAAGGTAAAAGTGAGCTCTAAACATGTAACATAATTGGGTTCTTTGCATTTAGCAAATGTGGCCTTCTTAGCTCCCTTTTAGTGACATGTGGCTTGATCTATTCATCCTTGGTTGTGAAACCTATTTGGTCGAGAGAAAACAAAGTGTCATCGCGCTATTAGAGTCAATCCAATTTGATATTTTTACTTCTTGATTATAGTTAAACTCAATGATGATTCTTGTCTTGATAGGCTGTTGTAGACACCTAAATTCCACTTTTGCAATCTTATTGCCAAAATGCACACAAATCACTCTCATTCTTGCCAATTCTATTATAATTAGTGATATTTGCTAATTAACTAACATTTCTTACCACTTTAGCCAATTAACAGTGCTTTGTTGATTGTGTAACCCCTTTCGCATTCAAGATGCCACTTTATGGCGAATCGTAAGTCAAAATCCTCTTCAAAACAAATAATTAGTGTTTATTAGCTAATTAAGCCTATTTTGCCCTTGTTTTGGTCAATATACCCTAGTATTGGCTTAAACCCCTCTTCCAACCACTCAAAATCACCCCATTCACCTCCATAACGTCTCTGCAAGCTTCAAAATCTTATCTTAGCCTCCTAGTTGACCCTAAGCAGTTGATTAAGGCTTCACACCTCTTAATCACTTGGTAATTCACTAATTGTGATTAACAAGGCCTAATCATGATTAGCAATTCTAATCTAATTTGGGGATTTTTAGTCCCACATGCACCAAAATACAAGTTTCTCCCAAAATAAAAACTATAAAAAGGGTGCACCTCATTCCTTTATACTTTACACCATGCTTTGATTTGCATCTCATATAATAAATATGATATATAGCCAAGTTCAATCCTTGCCTAAAGCCTTCAATGGGGTTAGTAGATGGATATCCAAACAAGTAGTCATTTGGAGAGGCCATTTCACCTTATTTGGAGTAAAGAACTATAACCATTTGATTTCCCTCTTAGGTCTATTTAGGCCCATGTTAGGTAATTCAAGCATATTAGTAGGCATGTTTAGTTAGATTTTGTATTGTTTTCATACTAGTTAAGCATTCTTTTAAGCTTCTATCTTAATGTTACATTCCTAGACTTAGAACCTTGGCTAGATGGATGGAAATGGTGTTAGCTTTCCTTGTTTAGTCATGTAATTTTCTTTGTAAAGTTTAGGGTGTCATCATTTGGCACGCTGGTGGGACAATACCCCATTGCATTCACTTTTAAACTTAGTTTCAAAGTTTTTTTCATTTCAAGTTTTTAGATTAGTTTCAAGTTTCCTAGATTAATTTCAAGTTTTCTAGTTTAAATTTCAAGCTTTCTAGAGTACTTTTAAATCTTTTTAGATTAGTTTCTCAAGATTTTTAGATTAATTTCAAAGTTTTAGAGTAGTTTTCAAAGTTTTAGATCATTTTTTCAAGCTAGGTAGTTGTTTTAACTAGATTAGTGGTAGAAGTTGTGTTTTTATGTTCCTTGCAGGATTCAAGGAGGCGAAGCCCTATCAAAATTGCCAAAAATAACAAAGATTTAACCTTTTTGAATAAATTCTTGTCAAAACTTGAATTTTGATTTGACCACTTCAATAAGGGGTGCATAAGATTGAACCGGAAGCACATGCGTTGAAATAGGCGTGCACTCGCTTCTCTAGAAGCACACATGTAACTCACCTTTTTTAGCTGTCAATCACTTTTTACATAGAAGCGCGTATGCGCCAGACGCATTTACGCAGTGAAATATGCACGCACATGCTAACAGGGGCATGCAGGTGTATCTATATATTTTTTTCATGTAAACTCAAAATTTCCATTTTTGGTTTTTATGATTTCTATCACTTTTCAGAGGTTTTAGATGTCATTTTTGTCAATTTCATAGATTTAGAGTAATTTTTCTCATAAAATCACTTAGGGTTTGAAGGAATTAATCTTGTTTCCATGCTTTGTATGAGTTTGGGTTAAGGTGTGTATGCTCTTCTCTTGCACTTCGTGTGATCTAGAGAATCAAAAGCACTCTTAAACCTTCTTTTGCTATCATTAGAGTAAGTAGGAAACTTTGTTAATCATCTTTTAGTTTAAATTTTTTTCACTTGCTAAATAACCAAGGCTAGAATTTGTGTATGCTCTTCCCTTGCACCTAGTGTGATCTTGGGAATCAAAATCAATTTTAGTCTTTTCATTAAAAAGCACTTGGATGAATTGGGAATAAACCTTGTTTTTGCAAAATTTGATGGTAGTTAGTTGATTTACAAGCATTTTTCATTGTTATTCTCCTATGATATTGTGAATCTATTTAAAACTACTAACCATTTTGTGAAGGACCTAACACTAGTCAAAGAAAGGAGGACCTAAACAATATTTCTAACTACACATGTGATTGTAGGTTTCAAAAGGAGTGCGACAAAACCACATTAAGTATACAAGATAAAAAAACACACCACAATCATCACATTATATTTGCAAGTTTCGGTTAAGAGCTACGGCTCATCTGCTCAACTAGGACATAACCCCTTTAGCATAAGCCTTAAGATATAACAATGGGTGTGGTCCTAGGAACCCTAAAGTAGTTCACACAAGAGGTAACTTTGTGAACGAAATAGGAAAGTGTTCCACACTACCGACTTGTCTAGTACGCCTTGGTGAGATTAGCATCAAAGATATTTGTATCACGACCCCAATGAAAGTATAACTGAATGCACTTTGATGCTCATTATACTAAAGGGGGTAAAGTAAAGCTAAGATACTCCTTGGGAAACCTTGGTAAATTGAGTTCGCTCTAGATATCTTGTGTCACCTAGAGAGAGAATCACCTAGGAAGATTTTCGTCTTAGAGCCATTGTTTTTGTCTTAGATAGTATACTTGAGAGCTCTCACAAAGTAAAAACTTTGTTAGATTCAAACTCTTGTTTTTCGAACAAGGGAAAGAATCTCTTAAAGTTGAAACCATGTGACATTTCATCACGAAATCTACTTAGTGTCATTTTTCCTAGTTTTTCATGTGTCTAAGACAAGGTGAAACTCTGCCAAAATAACACCAAGTTTATTTCAACACCACTTGGTCTACACCCTTATTTTCTTGTTGCCCATTTTTGGACAAAAGGAAATAACATATACGAGATCCGCTAGATATCGTGTGTCCACCACTTTTGTATTCTACTTGCACGACTAGGTTGCATTGCGGAGCGTAAGTGTTGAAAGTGTGCATGGTACGTACTCACGATCTAGTAGGCCCCTTGTCTCAAAACCCATATTTGAGACTTATTATCATCGTAGTTAGGTGATTTCATCCTTTTCTTCTTTTGAGTTGTTACACTTCCCACATTATAGCCATACAATTGAGATATTTACGTCTTGTTTCCATTTTGAAATTAGGCCTAAATCTCTATATTGTAGAGTTATGTTGTTTGCACGCATAGCAATTTCTTGTTATACTTAGATGTAGTTTTTACATCCTAACTTTTCTTGAGTTTTTTTAGTGTTTAGAATATATTGTTAGCATTGTGATAACATCATTTTGACACTATAAATCTTGATTTCCCAAAATCTTGGTTCACGTGTCCAAATAGTGTCGTTACATTGCTCACATTGTTATCGTCCATTTTACGAGACTTGGACTTTATTAGTGTTTAGAAATTGGTTTTTATTATATCTTGTTAGAAGATCACGTCAACATTCTCTTATCATTTAGGCCTTGTTTGTTGCAAACTTGACCTAACTGGTGATGTTGTGTTGTCACTATTTGGTTGCAAAACTATCTAGATGAAATTTTAGAGAATAAACTATTCGGATAACTAAATTTTGAGTGATGTATGTCATTGTATTGTTCTAAGGAAAAATGGTGTCATATATTACCTTGCTAGGGTAGATTATTCTTTAATTCTTAGGTTCACATTGACCTATTGAATTTGTGGCTATTTTATAGTCACCATTATTTTTAACGACTTAGGGTCGTTACGTTGCACAAATTTGAATAGGGTCCCTTGTTAATAAACCTTAGTGGAAATCTTTCGCATTGTACCTTCTATTCTAAGTAATTCCTACTATGAGAATGGGGTCACGAAAGTTAGAAGCCAATATATTTGGAGGTGACAACCCTCTTTTGGAGGATAATCTCATGGTTGACCATAGTGGTGGAGAGGAAGATTCTCCTCGTGTGGATGCAGAGCTTCATTCCACCCATTTTGACGACTACATTTTTCATAACAAACATGAAGTTCTTATGTGGGTTATGGAACTAGGAGCCAAATTACCTTCCATAGTAGACCCTTCTCTTATCGTCGGCATGGTTCGGGGAGAAGAATAAGTAGACCTCCCTCATCACACTCTTAATGAAATTTTAAATCTAGGTCATGCCTCTACTTCGCATGGAAAAATAATGAGGAGATACCATTTGAAAATGATGGAGATTATTGTTTGCCTCCTATTAATTTTTTTTACGAAGACCATGAAGAACAATTTCATCATGCACAACCTCCTCCTAATGAAGATTGTCATGAAATACATATTAAAGAGGTTACATTAGAAAAACGGGTCCAAGCCCTCACTACGTCGGCAAGTCTGGCTTCGCATATACAAAAGGAACAACCAAAAGTTGTGAAACAAACTATACCAAAGGCAAAACCTAAAGCTTCATTTTACAAATTCCCAATAAACACTCCTCGACAGAGGCACAAAGAGATCCTTATGAAGAGATTATCACAACAAATCGGGGTGGGCATACACCTAGGCTTAACCCTTTGTATAGACCTACGCCACCACCCACGCAAGATCCACTTTTTAATCAAGATTGATCAATAATGAAGAACGTCCTTCAAGCGTTATGAGAGGGCCAAACCAGTAATAATAACAAGAAGTATCGGTTTGATGAGTTATGTCCTTACCCATTTGACAAATCCATGTTGCAGGTACCTTTCCCAAGACATTTTGATTTTCCAAAATTTGATAAATATAAGGGAAAAAGTGACCCTCATGATCATATAAAGTAATTTTATATGGCATGTCAAGAGGTGGCATTTAATGACAATTATCTTATGCACTTGTTTCCACAAATTTTAGGAGCAACGGCCCTAGAATGGTTTTTGCACATCCCTAATGGATTCATATCAACATGGCCAAAACTAGTAGAAATTTTCATATGAAACTTCTCATTCAATATTAAGAATGATGTCACCATGTTAGATCTCTCGATAATGCCAAGCAACAAAACAACAAAAAAACTTCGCTACGTTTTTACAAAGATGGAGAGGGTTAGCTAGTCGTTTCCCTTTCTCCCTACCTGAAAAGTAGTTAATCAATATATTTGTTCCCAACCTCCATCTAGACATTACATTACACTTGCAAATGTAGTGTGGCAACACATTCAAAGAGGTAATCGAAAAAGGGATTCAAATTGAAAAATCATTGCTAGCTAGAGGGACCCTAAATCCATTTTCAAGAGATCATAATGATTCCAAGACCAACAACAAGCCAAATTTTGTTCGTAATAAGAACAAAAACATTGTTAATTATGGAATAGTTGACGATAAAAAGTACAAGCCATATAAACAACGTGTTTTCACTCCTCTTTCTGACTCAATGTCATCAATACTAAAATAGCTAGAGGTGGTTAATATGGTTAGATATCCTAAAACTATGCCTTATGAGGATAACATGCCTAAACCATCATGGTTTAGAGATAATGAATATTGCCAATTCCACCACGTTAAAGGTCACAAAACAGATAAGTGTTTGAAGTTGCAACACTACATCCAAGACTTAATCGAAAGTGGCGATGTGGAGATGGATTCATCCACTCCTAAAAATCCCCCAATACGAAGACTTTTCCTAAACATAATCAGGACAAGAATGCTAATTATGTGTCTAATGAGGAGAATCATTTTGATGCCCTCATTGGTTGTGTAGATACACCTGTTGAAAATGTCAACACAATAACCCCTGTGATATCCCCTAGACTATCTATGTCTAGGCATGTGCCAACAAAGACTGATTATCACGTAGTTTTGCATACTTATGATAGTAAGGAACCTAGGTTTCAACATTCCCATCAAAGGATGCCTATCACAACTAGACCTCATTTGATTCTTCATGCTAGAGATCCCATTCGGGTACCCTGTTCCCCACCTTCATCTCATAGTCGATGGTATGGTTTAGACACTTCTAATCCAAATTATTATTTAGGTTCCTCCCACTCTTCTTTTGACTCCGATCCAAACTATTATTCTGATTCTTCATATTCACCTAGATCTTCTGAAAATTCTAATTTGGTTCTTGAGTTGTAGTCCTCCCTTGTTTTGCAGGACCTCCCTTATTCACCACCTTAATGACCCCTTCTTCCGTCGAAGAGCTCTCTGACTCAAATTCCTTCTAATCAATCATCCAAGTCGAATCCCATGTCGCATTCATCCAATCAACCTCTTATGGTAGAATAACTACCCCTACCGATCGATTCATCTCAAGATGAGGAGATTATCATGGAATTCCTAGGGTCACACGATGGCAATCAAGGATTTAATCTTGACTTTAATACACTTGTGTATTGGGAAGAATAAATTGATTCCTTTTGTTAGAATACTAAGGAAGATCCTAAGACCATTGAGGAAGATCCTATCTTTTCTTCACATCATTCTTTATCTATCAGGATTCCTCCATCACAATCTTACCTTGGGTCACCACTTGGTAGCCCATCGTCTTCTTCTATATGTGGGCCACCTCCAAGTAGCCCCACATCCTCTATATGTGGCTCACCTCCTAGCAGCCCATCTTCGTCTATACTGGGGCACATCTTAGAAGTCCCTCATCTTCGATTCTTGGGCCACATCCTAGTAGCCCATCATCTTCTATCTATGGGACGCCACTAGGAAGTCCTTCATCTTCAATCTTAGGGCCACATCCTTGTAGTACTTTATCTTTAGTCTATGAGATACCTCCTAGTAGCCCATCCTCTTTAATTCTTAGACCGTACCCTTCTCTTGAATTTCATTTTTCCTTCTATCAATGATTGTGGCAAGCCCATTGTCATTCCTCACATCAATTCTATTTATCCACTTTCTTTTCCCACTTCTCAAGATCAGACAATTCACGTAGTAGCTTATAGGAAACCAAAATGGTTCCTTCATCGATCGATCAAAATTCCAAGAGCTCTAAAGCTCACAACAATTTAAACAATATTAAAGTTTAGAATCAAACATGCTTCAAAAATGCACATCAATGCACCCATCAAGTATGACGTAAAGTACAGAAACCTCTGGATAGGGACCTCAATCTCTCGCACACAAAATCCACGTTTCATGATAAAATGTAGTAATCTATTGAGTATGAGCTCACCATGCTCATTGAGATCGGGGATAATATGAATCTTGATAAGAAAACACGCCTAGTATTCCTTACCAAGGAAATTTCTAACATTGTTCTTGGATCTTATCAGCTAAGTGATCTTGTCAGTCCCACCTTTCAAAAAAATTCAAAAATACAAAAAAATAATGAATGAGAAAACATTCCAAAAAATCAAAGGTAAAAAAATACACATTACTGCAACCATGTATTACATACATATGGATGTTCTTTCTTCCCTTTCTTACTCTTCTTCCTAAATCTTCCTACCATTTTTGATCTGTAAACTCTTCAACTTTGGAATCATCCACAAAATCAAAAATTAAACATTATTGTTCTACTTTCGATTAGAAAATGATAGAGATAGCTAGTGAATGAATTTTTCTTATGCTTAGAATCAACAATTGCAGGAAAGGAAAGAATATAAACTCACAAACACCAACAAATTTTATCCTAGAAACCTCCAAAGGAGGAAAAACCAATCGAGAAGGGAAATTGCTCTTTCTTCCCACTTTTATTGGCCAATTCAAAACAATAAGTACAAAAATTACAATAAGTATGAAAGAGAAGTAGATAATATCTCACACTTCCTCCCAATTACTTGTTTTCTCTGTCTCAACACTCCTTTCTTCTACAAAACACAATTCTAGCACTAAGAACTTCTTGCTCACTTGCTTTCATGCTTCGATGATCTTATTCTCTTCTACAAACATGTATTTATAGCCTTTCTCATGTCCTCCCATGCACTGGAGAATGGGAAAGGTCATGGAGGAGAAGAGACATAGACAACCTTTCAAATTTTGGATTGTTCATTTCGTATTTTTTTTGTTTTCTATCCATAAGAGCCAGGACCTCCACCCAATGCAGACCAGCGGTCCCAGGACTACCGCCCTGGTTAGGCAGCAGTTCTATAACCACCGCTCTGCATAGAGCACCTATCATCTTACTAAAAAGACATAAACTCTGTGTATTATTTGTCCTTCTTCGTGCTAACTGATTTGATTTTGGATCCCTATGGATCACACCTCCCCTATTTAGGAGGATTTTGGTCCCACAAAATCTTAGTGGGGGAGTAGATGAGGAAATAATTCCCTCACTTGCTCCTTTAGGTATCACCGAGCATGCCTTGGTTTCCTTCCTTTCAGTCCAATCTTCCAAGACTCCTGCGGACCTCTCCTAGTCTCTCTGATGTAGCACTACATCCTCCTCTAATTCACCTCGTGATTCCAAGACGCAATCCTCAATGGAAGGTAACAATTGTAGTCCTTCATCTTCATCTAGCATGGATGGCTCATATAGGTGCAAGTTCTCACAGTTTACTACATAGTACATCCTCATAAATGACGAAAAATCAAGTCGAAAAGCATTTTCTCCAACCTTCTCCAATATGGTGAAGGGCCCATATCGTAGTGGCTTGAGCTTTCATGCTTGACCTTGTAGTCTCTCCTTGCTCAAGTAAAGCAAAACTCTATCTCCAACATGAAGCTTATGTTCCCTCCTATGTTGATCGTGCCTAGCTTTATACTTGGCTTGAGATTTCTCTAGTTATTCTTTGAATTTGAGATGGATTTGTCGGATCCTCTCAATGAATTTATTTTCTCTAGTCACCTTTGTGTCTCGTGTCTCCTCCTCATCATGTTTCCCAACTGTTATGTCCAATGGATTTGTAGGTAGATATCCCAAGCATGCTTCAAATGGTGACTTCATAGTGGATGTGTGTACTGCCCGATTATAGGAATGTTGAATGTAGGCTAAGGACTCGTCCCAAGTCCTTGGGTATTTGAAGTTATACCCTCGATTAATTATATGAAATTTCTGCTCACTACCTTTGTCTATCCATCTGTCTGTGGATGGAAAGTTTTGCTCCTCTGTAACTTGGTATCCATCTTGTCCCACAAAGTAGTCCAAAACTTCCCCAAGAACCTGGAATCCCTGTCAAAAATAATAGACTTTGGCAAACCAAAATGCACCCATACATTAGCAAAGAAAATATTTGCTACCTCATGTGTTATTATTGTCTTTTTACATGTTATAAGAATACAAATCTTTCTAAATCTATCAACAACAACATAGAGATAGTCATGTCCATGTTTAGACATAGGTAATCCTTCTAAAAACTCCATAGAAATGTCCTCTAAGGACGAGTAGGTACTTGAAAAGGCATATACAAACCCCCTTCCTAGTCTTAGGATTGTTGGTACAAAAAAGTTTACATCCACGTATAAATTTTGATACTTCTTCTTACATATTAGGCCAATACATGTACCTTTGCAAGTGGGATAGGGTCTTACCAACACCAAAATGTCCTGCTACTTTCGAGGTATGTGCTTCCCTCATCAATAGAAGTCTTTCTTCTTTAGGCACACAAAGCTTCCCCATCAAGAGCACCCCAAAGTCACCCCAAAGTCTTTCTTCTTTAATCCCTATCCTTTCAATCCCTTGGGACTGTAACTACTGAAATGTCACCCCAAAGTCTCTATCCTGGGCATATGCCTCTCCGTAAGATTCCTTTATGAAGGGCTCGATCTGAGAGATAGTGGCCAAACAGGAAAACTTCTCCTATGTGGGTGGCCTAGACAACATGTCTTCCACCAAATTTGTACTACCCTTCTTGTATTTGATCACCAGATGGAACTGTTGAAGGAACCCCATCCATTTGTAGTGCCTTGCCTGCTACAATTTAGATTGTGCTTGCAAATACTAGAGAGGTTTGTGGTCAATGTGCACAATAGTTTCTTTACCCAACAAATAATGCTTCCATTTTTAATTGCATGAACTAGTGCATACATTTCCTTATCATATATTGGATATCCTTTAACTGGTGAAGTGAAAGTTGCATAATGATAGCATACAATTTTACCTCCTTGAAGCAACATTGCACCCATAACGTAATCATTGGCATCTTTCTCTACTTCAAAAGGTCACATGTAAAACTAGGAATAGAAAGTAATCGGAACATGAATAATCTTGTATTTCAATAACTCAAAGGATTTATCTTGTTCCTTACCCTCAAAAACCCTTACTCTTTGCGGCCACCGTGTGTAAAGGTGTTGTAATATAAGCTGGAATGAACTTCCGCATGTATTGTACTACTCCCACAAAACTCCTAGTCTTTGTGGCTCATGTTGGTGTTGGCCAATTAGTGATGGATTCCACCTTATTTGGATCCACTCGTAGCTCTCCTTCTCTAACCACGTGCCCAAGATAGACAAGTGATTGTTTGGAAAATTCACATTTCTTCATATTACAAAGTAGTTGTTTCTCCTTGAGAACTTGCAAGACTTGTTGTAAATGAGTTAGATGTTCTTCCCATGTGGCACTAAAAATAAAGAATCGTCTGGATATATGATGAAACATTAATCTATGAAATCCCACAATGCATCATTCATCAATCTCATAAATGTAGCGGGTGCATTACATAACCCAAAAGGAAGTACTAACCATTCATACAAACCTTGTTTTGTCTTAAAGACAGTCTTCCATATATCCTCCTCCTTCATTCTGACTTGGTGATAACCTGACTTGAGATCCAACTTCGTGAAGAATTTGGTATGTTGAAGCTAGTCCAAGAGATCATATATGCGGGGAAGTGGATATATGTTCTTTATGGTGATCTTATTCAAAGTGTGGTAGTCGATGCACATTCTCCAAGAACCATCCTTCTTTGGCACCATCACAATAGGTGAACCACATGGTGAGGTGCTCGGACATATCACCCCTTGGTCTAGTAGTTCCTGGAGTTGTTTCTTTACTTTAGTACTCTTGTTATCCAAAGAAATCCCCTAGTGGTTTGGATAACTTGCATACACATTCTGGCCCTAGGTTATCTATTAAAGAAGTTATGCACGCTCAGAATCATTTGGCACATTCCCTTGGTCACAGTTTACCTGCGTGCCCCACTCCTTTGTCCCTTCCACTTCTCTCTCACACCTACCTTCCACACATCCACCATTCTTCCAGGCTAGTTTATTTTCACCCCGCGTGCCCAAGTCTTTGACCCTTCACGCGTCGCACCCATTACTTTGTAATAGTTGCACCTTAACCATACGTTCTTTGCTCACTAGTTTGATTCCTCTCCCAACGTGCATCATGCGCACTCCCTCTGCACCTTCCTTTATTTTCTCCCCATGCCCTTCTGCGCGATCATCTTGTGACGCACTTAAGCATGCACGCAGTCTGCACCCGTCAATGCGTGCGTGAGGGGCACCAATCCTTCTGAACAAGTGAATGATTGACATGTGGAAAAAATGAAAAATAGTTATATATTTAGCCATCATTCCAGCGAATCAACATGCGCCACATGTTTTGTGTACGCCGATAACTCTAACATCTTTTGACAGCCATATCATCAGCTACAAAGCTTAGATAGGCACGCACCTAGACTTGTCGAAAACTGCGACATCACCACTGATGCCAGAAATTCAAATTTCAAATCCTAATAGATCTGGTAGGTGAGAATTTGGAAAACGTCTCTTTGAACATTGATGAGTAGATCTGATTGCTCCAACCACCCGATTTAGCATGATCCTCTCTCCTTTGCATGTAAAATAGGCATGGGGAAGCGTATCATAGATTTCCAAGTGGATTTGCAGACATTGAATGCTTCCTGTTGGTGGTTGTATTTCAAATTCGGGTTTTCCCTCCTTTATCCTTCTTTCCTCCATGGATTCATCTATAAATGTAAGAGCAAGGCTCATTTGTTATGTTGGATACTCTAGATCCTTACGTGTGTTGCTAAGGACTCCATATTTTTGTATTTTGAGTTGTAGACCTCCATGTTTGGCTCTTGCATGTGGATATCAGCCTCTTTAGCATTATAACAATTATGTGCATTTTGGAAGTAATAGAAGCATCATTTTGTGACTATTCTCTATCCTAGCGTGTTTGTGTTACTTCTTCTTGCCTTTTCTCTCGCATTGTGTATTGTTGTGCTACTTCAGATCCCTTGCAGTTCCATATTTGGTTGTGTTCCATAAGGCTGATTTGGTGAATGCGTGTCTTGTTGTGCTACTCGTGCCTAGCCTCCTCTCACATATTCCTTGTCATTCTTTCTTAGAACAGATAGTGTTCATCCCTCTTTTCTGGTGCTATCACCTTTTTAGTGTAGTTTATTTTATGTTATCCTTCTTTCCCTGGTCCCTTGGCATTCATAGCTTAGTTTCCCCTTTTAGCACTAGGAGTAGCAATGTAGCAGTAGGAATAGATAGAGGAACCGGCCTTTTCTAGAGATCCATCCCAAGCTCGCAAGGTGCCATAACTTGGGAAGGTTCCATTGTGGTCTTAGACACCTTGGCCCTTTCGAAATCTGATACACGGGTGCACGTTTGAGCAACCAACAGTTTCTAGCATGCTCGGTGGGACGAGCATTGAAGGCTAAATTTCATATCTCTAAGTTCTGGTGTGTGGACTTAGCATTTTCAGCCTCTGAAGAGGTTCCCATCAAAACACATCTGGTGACTCCCAATATTTTACAATCTCTATTTTAGCATTCCTAAGTGCCTTTCATGAGAAGAGTGCACACGAGAAGAAGTGCAGCAACTGAAGACTCTTTTGAGTACCTCTAGCTATCCTCGAGAAAAGTTTTCTCCAGAAATCCTGTGCGTGCATCTCTATCTCCAATGCGTCACGCCCATTCAAATCCTCCTAACAGACAACCTGTGTGCCCTATAATGGTGCATCATCCACCTCCTCCACCAAGAAGTTTTGCAAACTTTGATGGAGGGAGTCCCTTACTCCTAGCCGTACAACATGATATGCCCAATGACACGCTCAAAAGTATTCCTTACTTTCTTTGTTGAGAATCAAGTCACCCCTCAAGAGCACATCTAGGATGTGGCGAATGTGTGTTCATTCTATCTAATCACACATAATGATGTAGTAGTCAAGCTCTTGCAGCCTCTTTTAAAGGTAAAGCGCTTCAGTGGTACCGAGGCTTGAGGCTTGGATCTATCACTAGTTGGGATGAGCTAGGAATAGCTCTATGCAATTACTTTGAAGACAAGTCAGACCACCTATCTTTGGTGGAGCAACTAACAACAACAAGGAGAGCACCCAATGAGTAGATGACTGATTTCAACATCAAGTTTCAGAAGACTTGGGACAAAATTCCTCTTGTGGTGAGACCTATAGCCCAACATGCTTTCCTTTATTATCTGAAGGCACTCAACAGTGATATCTTAGTTATGATCCAATCTATGGGAGGTAGGACTCTACCAGTTGCTTATAACATTACAGTAAGGGAAGAAAATAGTCTCATACAGGTGGGGAAGTTGGCTCCTAGACCACCCATTCCTGTGTTCCCAGAGATGTCACAAGCACCCCAGCCTTCTATGGCCCCCATTCCTACTTCTCGAGCAAAGCGTTCTACTAGTTACCTCAACATCCCCTCTCCAAGCACAACACAAGGAAGATGAAGAATTGAAGGCCTTGATCAGAAATTTGTTAAACAAGGTCATATCACTAGAAAAGTAGCAAGCGCAAGTGTATAGAGGAATTTCCACCCCGGCGCATGGCCAAGGGAATCAGCATTGGTGGAATCAATATGGAAATCAAAGATACATGCCCAACCAGAAAAATGATAGGTGATAGCCTAATGCACATCTGCCTTTGCAAGTTGTCCCTCATGCGCCTTCTCTTCTAGCACCCAGTGCAAGCCGAGCACTTTTCCCAGTTTAGAACAACTTGGCGTAAGAATCAGAGTGGTGCTTCCCTTGCAAGATGCCTCATAGTTAGTACCATTGTGCTAATGCTACGCACACCCAAGCCTTCATGATCCAGAATGCTTCGTCCTGAGCCTTCAACAAGCTCACATGAAGTAGATAACCTTGAAGATCCAAAAGCTCCTCTGGAGACCAATATGATGTTCTTTGGTGCGAGAAGACTTTTCTCAATCAACCAAGTTTGTAGAAGTTACAAATAGACCACGCGCGCAAGTTGCAGACAACACAAGGTATAAGAAAATAATGTTGGAGTCGCGCATAGGTCACAAATGTCCCAACAATATATGAGGATCTTCGAAGAAAAAATAATTAGATAAGACCTCTTATGGTAAAATTATTCAACCCCCACGCAAGAAGTCCTACGTAAATATCCTTCTAAAGTAGCGCACACCCATGCTTTGGTGGGCCAGGCTTCTGCTCCAGCTAAAAATTAGGCTTCCACACCTAAACATTCCAAAAGGGATGTTGTTCCCCAAATGCACAAGGTAGGAGGGCTTCCATTCAGTATTTTTGATCAGATGAAGAAAACAAACATAAACGTCACAATGTGGGATGCCCTAACCATTCCATCTCAGTGGGACATGCTACATGAAGCTCTTGCACAACTTTCACGCGCTAACCCAAATGCGAAGTCGTGCACTTCTGTCAAAATCTGCCAAGAGGAGGAGAAATAAGTAAGCAAGATTGGTAAGACCCCACCCTTCTATATGTCCCTTATTATAAGCAAACACCTAGTGCATAACTGCTTGATTGACTCAGATGCCAATACTTTTGTTATGCCTAAGAAGATAGCTGATGTCTTAGGTCTGAAATATAGCCCTTTGTCTAAATGTGTCCTACAACTTGATGGCTCAATTGTGACCACCTTAGGATTCATCAAGGATCTTGAGTTAACCCTTCATGCATGTCCTAGCCTGACAATTACTCAAGATGTGTCAATTATTGACTTGCCTCCTTTGTTTGCCCTATGTCTATCAAGGGAATTTACTGCTAAAATGGGTGGTTACTTTTCATCTGATTGGTCTCATATGTTACTCAAGACAAGGTATGGTACACGGTTTACCATACAAGCTGAGCCTATATTTTCTTATCATGTAAAGCCATATGTTCCATCCCCTCTCCAAGCCAATTTTCTTATCCAAAGAGACAAGCTTCAATTCTGAAGAGTAGTATCTTCCACCCTCATCCCAGACACTAGTACTTGATGAATGGGCGGAGAGACATTAGAAATTTGATCCCTATGTTGAGGAACTGAAAGCTTATGAAATTGGGCTTGGCATTTATTTCATTCTAGAAGAATACGTTGCGCTCTCTCTCGCACGCTCATAGGAGACAATGTTCAAACTGGTCTATGGAAGTTATACTTTGATGGATCAAGAAGTAGAAATGGTGCAGAGCGGGAGTAGTTCTCATTTCCCCTAAGGATGAGAAGTTCTTATTCACACACAAGCTACGGTTTGCATGTTCTAACAATGTGGTGGAATATGAAGCGTTGGTGCATGGCCTACTTATTACGAGAGAAAAGAAAATTAAAGCACCGCAGATCTTTGAGGACATAGAGCTAGTTATCCACCAGGTCACTAGAAAATGCTAGACAAAGAATAAACTTCTTAAAGCTTACAAACATAGAGTTTGGGATCTACTTGAGAGCTTTGATGCTCTTAATCTACAGGTAATCCCACGAAAAATGAACAAGGAAGCCGACCAAATGGCCACGCTTGGTTCACAGTTTTATCCTATTGTGGACTTTGTCAAAGGGAACACTCAACACATTAAGATGGTAATCAAGCCATCCATTCTAGACAATAACACCGGTAGGCAAGTGTTTGATGCGATGCGCGAGATCATCTAGTTTATCTAGAATGAAGCTGAATTTTCATCAAGTATGTAAGTGACTTGCATGATAGCTATGGTGACCAATTAATACAACCAAAGACAAATAAGTTAGTTAAAGGGCTTGTCACCTTAAAGCAAATGTTCAGCCTTGATGATGAGTTCAAAGGTGAAGAAAGTTATATGTACGCTGCGCAAGAGGATTGCTCTCCCATTACTATTGTGCACGTAAAGAGTTGTTGCTCAGCAGGACTTGTGCGCATGAAGAAAAATAGGCCTTCATCTCTCTCTGTCAAAGATATAGTGACATTTTCTCATGGGAGTATGAAGACCTCAAGGGTTTTGATCCAAGTTTTTCTCAACACTCCATTGACCTTGATCCTGGCATAAAGCCCATTAGACAGAAACAATGGCTAGTCAATCCAAGGATAGAGCCCCTCATGAGAAAGGAATTATCCAAACTCATTGAGGCAAAAATTATTTTCCTATCAAATACTCTACCTAGGTCACAAATTTGGTTCTAGTACACAAGAAGAATGGTGAAATTAGACTTTGTGTTGATTTCAGATATTTGAATAAGGCATCTCTAAAGGATCACTATCCTTTACCTTCAATGGAGCAGATTCTGCAGACTGTAGCTAGCGCACAAAATTTCTCCATGCTAGATGGGTACTCGGGTTTCAACCAGATCTTGGTCAAGGAAGAGGATCAATTCAAAACAACATTTACAACCAAGTGGGGAACATATGCATATCAAAAAATGCCCTTTGGTTTGTCAAATGCGGGCGCAACATTTCAGCATGCCATGGATATTGCCTTCAAAGGTTACATCAATGAGTTCATCTTGGTTTACCTTGATGATATAACAATCTTCTCAAAGTAGAGTGTGGATCACATAGCGCACTTGGAAAAGGTCTTTGAGAGATGCAGAGAATTTGGGGTTTCTCTTAATCCCAAGAAGTGTAATTTTGTAGTAGCTCAGGGAAAGCTTTTGGGCCATGTGGTTTCAAATGATGACATCGTGATTGATCCTGAGTGCATTTCAGTGATCCTAGCCCTTTCCTTGCCGGCACTGAGAAAAAATCCATACATTCCTTCCTTGGAAAGATTAACTTTTTCAGGTGTTTTATCCCTAACTTTGCAGGACTGGTTCGGCCCATCACCCTTATACTCAAGAAGGAAATAGCTTTCAAATGGATAACAGGGAGGAAGAGAAAGCTTCGATAAGATCAAGAAAGAAATTTCTCATGTGCCAACACTTCTCAATCTAGATTACTCAAAGGATTTCATCCTTTATGCCTATGAATCTTGATGCAAGCATTGTTGTTGTCCCGACACGGGAAAATGAGCAAGGATGGAGCGACCAATGGCATTCTTCATCCAGAGATGTTGAAGGATTATGAATTAAAGTACAGTCACACGGAAAAGTAGGTCTTTGCCATCATGTGTGCACTCAATAAATTCAAGAGCATGCTCGCCATAAATCATATCAAGGTGTTAGTCTCTCACTCATTTGTCAGAGACTTCATCATGGGAGTAGAAATCAGTGAGAAGAGAGCGTGATGGGTGACCAAAATCATGGAATATGATGTGGCTATTAAGGCCAAAAAGTTGGTAAGAGGTAACAAACTATGCGGGTAGATTTACGAGGATGCATGAAAACAAACTTGAGGCTTCATTATTTCTAGATGAAGACCTCCTGCGCATAGAACATGAACAGAACATAGACCTTGGTGCGTGTGACTGGATGAAGGAAATGATATCATTCCTTTCCAAGGGTGCCTACCCTCCTATTTTGAACAAAGCAAAGAGAAGACATCGAGGTTGCAACCTATTCCTTATGTCTTGATTGATGGAATTCTCTTCAAAATAAATGTAGATGGCGTGCTACTAAGATGTATCAATAGCGCGTAGACCAAAAAAAGTGTTAGCAGAATTTCACGATGGATTCTCTGGTGGACACTTCTCTGCCAAAACTACAACAATGAAAATCATAATGGAAGGTATCTTTTGGCCTACCCTTTTGTTTGCAGATGCGTATAGGTGGGTCACAAAATGCAAGGAATGTGATTTCTTTGTAAGAAAGAAAAGATTGGCAGTGCTTCCCCTCCGACCAATCCAAGCGGATCAGCCTTTTGCAATGGGGTCTCGACTTCATAGGCATGATCAATCCACCTTCAAGAACTAGACATAAATGGGTGCTTTGCCAACTCTGAACTACTTCACCGGTGGATAGAAGATGTTGCGCTTAAAGGATCAACGAGGCAAACATTCCTAACTTCCTCCAAGGTTTATCACAAGGTTTGGCGTTCCTCAAACCATTATCTCTGATAATGCAAAGGCCTTCCTTGGTGCTAAAATCACTAATTGGGCTCTAAGTTTGGGCATTTACCTAAAAAATTCTTCCAACTATTACCCACAGGGAAACGATCTGGCAGAGTCAACAAACAAGAACACGATCATAATCATGAAACACCAATGAATACTAGCTAAAGACAAAGACATACAAAGTTCTTGCGCGTGCTGCGGGCGAGATAGAATCACACGGTCAAAGGGCAATAGGAACTTCGCCTTACAAGCTTGTTTATGGAAAGGAGTATACCCTTACCTTTATATTAGAGCTAAATTCATTAGCGCTTTCCCAACAAATTGGAATTTGAGGGTGCGGATCAAAGAGAAATGAGGATGGCGAGCTAATCAATCTTGAAGAACTTAGAAACTATGCCATGATCAAGCTAGAACAACATCGTGAAAGCAACAAAGAAATGGTTTGATAGAAAGGCTAGGCCTCAAGCTTTCCAATTTGGAGACTTGGTTTTAAAATGGGATCTTTGATAGAGCTAAACTAGGGCATCATTCAAAGTTTGATGCACTTTGGAGTGGCCCTACATCATCAAGACCTGTAAAGAAGCTAATTCTTTCAAGTTAACTCATCCCGATGGAAGAGCGTTGTAAATCCCAGTAAACGGGATCTATCTCTAACCCTTCCATTAGGTTTACCACATCACATTGTATATATTAAGTAGTTTCAATTTCTTCAAGTGTCCTCTACACACATTGTTTGTTTGTACATAGTTCTTTCCTCTCACGTGATCCTGTGCGTGTGCTCTTTGTTACTTCTAGTTTGCAGAGCTTCTCTCGGCGGTTGTGAGATTTAGGACAGGGTGTAGAAATGATACTCAAAGTGACAGCAAGGGCAATTTTCATGATTGAACAAGCAGACTCCATGCCCAATGGATGCTTCAGGCTACTGGTCTCTTTCATCTAACAGGTAGATGGCCCCAAAATTTTCCAAAACTGTTATCCAAAGAACTCCCTAGTGGTTTGGATAACTTGCATACACATTCTAGCCCTAGGTTATCTATTAAAGAAGTTGCGTGTGCTCAGAATCATTTGGCACATTCCCTTGGTCACAGTTTACCTACACGCCCCACTCCTTTATCCCTTCCACTTCTCTCTTACGCCTTGCCTTTCTGCGCGTCCACCATTCTTCCGACTAGTTTCTTTCGCCTGCGCACTCAAGTCTTTGACCCTTCATGCGCCACACCCATTACTTTGTAATAGTTGTGCCTTAACCATACGTTCTCTGCTCACCAATTTGATTCCTCTCCCGCACGCATCGCGTGCCTCCCTCTGTGCCTTCCTCTATTTTCTCCCCGTGCCCTTCTATGCTAGATCATCTTGTGATGCGCTTAAGCGTGCAACACGCAACTGACTTTGTCGATCGCGCCAAAAGGGCATTGAATCCTTCTACAACAAGTGAATGATTGACACGTGGAAAAAATGAAAAATCAATTGTATATTTGGCCATCATTCCAGCAAATCAATACGTGCCACGTGTTTCACCTACGCCAACAAATTTGACATCTTCGACATCCATATCATTAGCTACATGAGCTCGAGATAGGCACGCGGTTGGACTTGCCGGAAAGTTGTTGACATAAACTACAATGCCAGAAATTCAAATTTCAAATCCTGGCAGATCTAGTAGGTGAGAATGTGGAAAATGTCTCTCTAAACATTGATGAGTAGATCTGATTGCTCCAACCACCCAATTTAGCATGATCTTCTCTCCTTTGCATGCAAAACAGGCATGGGGAAGCGTATCATAGATTTCCAAGTGGATTTATAGACATTGAATGCTTTATGTTGGTGGTTGTATTTCAAATTCAGGTTTTCCTCCTTTATCCTTCTTTCCTCCATGGATTCATCTATAAATGTAAGAGCAAGGCTCATTTGTTATGTTGGATACTCTGGATCCTTACGCATGTTGTTAAGGACTCCATATTTTTGTATTTTGAGTTGCAGACCTCCATGTTCGGCTTTTGTATGTGGATATCACCTCTTTAGCATTGTAATGTGATTACATGCATTTTGGAAGTAATAGAAGCATAATTTTGTGACTATTCTCTTTCCTAGCGTGTTTTACTACTTCTTCTTGCCTTTTCTCTCACATTGTGTATTGTTGTGCTACTTCAGGTCCCTTGCAGTTCCATATTTGGTTGTGTTCCATAAGGATGATTTGGTGAATGTGTGTCTTGTTGTGCTACTCGTGCCTAGCCTCCTCTCACATATTCCCTGTCATTCTTGCTCAGAATAGATAGTGTTCATCCCTCTTTTCTGGTGCTATCACCTTTTTAGTGTAGTTTATTTTATGTTATCATTCTTTCTCTGGTCCCTGGGCATTCATAGCTTAGTTTCACCTTTCATCACTAGGAGTAGTAGTAGCAGTAGGAATAGATAGAGGAACCGGCCTTTTCCGGAGATCTATCCCAAGCTTGCAGGTCCCTTAACTTAGGGAAGGTTCAATTGTGGTCTCGGACACCTCGGCCCTTTCGAGAAGACGTGAGTGCACATTTGAGCAACCAACAACTCTCAATAAAGGATTACTTATACAACCCGATGTTCGGTAGAGGGGACTCTAGAAATAGTTGAATCTCATGCTCTACTTCCCATTTTGGTGGTAACCCACTGGGATCTTGAAATACTTCCTAAAAATACTGAATAATACTATCCAAATCATGCTTTCCTTGGTTATAAATCTCTGAAACTTCTACCCCATCTTGTTTATCCTTTAACAAAAGTAAAAAAACTGATTATGATTTTCTTGAATAATTCATTTTTCTTGGTTAGCACTCACCATAGTAACCCATGTCTTATGCTGGTGTGCTCGGATGTTGTAGCTGATCCCATCCTTGACCCATCTGTACTAGTTTTCCCTTCTCATAAATATAGCATCCCTAATATACAAGTAAGGACTCCTGAATACAACATCAAAAGCATCAAGTGGAATAACGTCATCTTCCAAAACATCAATATATTGGGAATTTATCCTAAACTTGACCTTACATCTTCTTGTTACTTGAATTTCAACACCCTTCTTCACCCAATCCAAAGGATAAGGGTGTGGATGCTCGTAAGTCTCAAGACCAAGCTTCTTTACAACTACTTCAAAAATCAAGTTAGACTGAGAACCGATATCAACCAAAGAATTTACCTTAGTTATCTTGCTCTGGATTTTAATTTGGAATAGTCTACTCATCTCCTCTTCCTGGTTATCCATGTTGGTGGTCGTGCATCCTAGCCTTTTGTCTACATCAGAGTCATCTTCGATTTCCACCTCCCCTCTGTTTTACATCTGTCATGGACCTCTTTGAGTCTTTGGTTTGGTTCTTTGGGTGTAACTCCAGATGTAACTTCCAACATGTATCATCAATATGACCATTGATATCACAATTCTTGCAAAAATTCTTAGGATCTTTACAAGTATTTAAAGTATTGGAAGTTTGTTTACCTTTCCCTTTCCACTTAACCTTGTTACTTATTTTCCCATACTCTTTTTCTGCTGATTTTTTTAATGCTTTTCCCTTGCTCTGCTTCTCCTTGCCTCTTTTCGTCATCTATGTAGTATGCTTGTACACATGCTTCATTGAGATCTTTGGGATTTGTGGAGATGAATTTTCTTCGAAGGTTCTTGTGAAGTCCTCTCATGTACTTAGTTAGAATATCCTCATCCTCCAAGTCCATGTTTAGCAACATGGCATGTCTCCAAAATTTCGTAGTATAGTCCTGCACACTTTGACCACTGCCTTGTCTAAAATGCTGCCATTTAATCATTTGGTCAGTCTTGTGTCCATTAGGATAGAAGTTAGCTCTAAGTAATTCTTTAAATTCTTGCCAATATTTCACAATAGGACGCTTCTTCTTTTCACAAGTGGTTAGATGGGTTTCCCACCAAACCAGAGTGTGTCCCTCCATTTTGAGACATGCAAAGGTGATCCTCTATGCCTCAGTGACATTATAGACGCTAAAGTAGACTTCTAATTATTTTAACCATTTATCAAGCAACTATGCATCTACTTGTCCTTCAAAGCTTTTAATATCAACTTTTGTCTCAACTTTAAAAGGAGTATGATCAGATTTTACCTTTTCTCTTGCATTTGAAGTCTCTTCTTCATGCTCTTCCCCATAATTTTCCTCATGGTGGCTCCTCCCTATTCCAAAATTTTTAGCTAAGCCTCGAACCATTGATTCCATGGAGTATTGCTTGGCCAAATTTGTCTTCTTCAAATCTGCAAGCTCTTTTTCCTTCTAAACATCCTATTCATCATGGTCTTTAGCATCTCGATTCTACGGACCAAGTTCTCTTCCTCCATTTGTCCCCAAATTCTCTGTTTCCACTTCTTTGTAGAAATTTCCAGATCGCAAGGTAAAGCCTCTTCACCTTTAGATCTCGTCATTGTCATACAAATCCAAGAACGAATACCACAGTCCTGGATACTTTTTAGCTCGATATCAAAATGATCTATAAACTCTTTAACTTTGGAATTATCCACAGAATCACAAATTAAAGTTGTTGTTCTAATTTCGATTAGAAAATGACATAGATAGCTAGTGAATGAATTTTTTTATGCTTAGAATCAATAATTATAGGAAAGGAAAGAATATCAACTCACAAAAACCAACAATTTTTATCCTAGAAACCTCCAAAGGAGGAAAACCAATCGGAAAGGGAAATTGCTCTTTCTTCCCTCTTTTATTGGCCAATTCAAAACAATAAGTATAGAAATTACAATAAATATGAAAGAGAAGTAGATAATATCTCACACTTCCTCCCAATTACTTGATTGCTCTGTCCCAACTCTCCTTTCTTCTACAAAACACAATTCCAACACTAAGAAATTCTTGCTCACTTACTTTCATGCTTCGATGATCTTTTTCTCTTCTACAAACATGAATTTATAGCCTTTCTCATGTCCTCCCATGCACTGGAGAATGGGAAAGATCATGGAGGAGAAGAGACACAGACAACCTTTCAAATTATGGGTTGTTCATTTCGTATTTTTGGTTTTCTATTTGTAAGATCCAGATGCAGCTACCTAATGCAAACCGGTGGTCCCAAGACCGCCACTCGCATAGAGTGGTGATCCTATTACTAAAAAGAAAGAAACTCCGTGTATTATTTTTCATTCTTCGTCTTGACTAATCGATGAAGTAAAGTCATTTTGGATCCCTATGGATCAATTTTCATCCCTTCGTTGATATTTTGGTTATCCTATTCACACACATTTTGTGACATTTACCTCTATGGTTTCCATTTGGTCTTGGTATATTAAAGAACAAATGACATCTTAGAGATCCTATCATAATCAACATCTAAAACACTTGTTGCAAAGAAATTTTGGATATATTTTTTGACACTAGCCAATGTCGTCACTGCAATCACTTCCACCTCCTTCCATCAAGCCATCAGTGCTTCTTAACCCCTTGTCAAACAAGAGAGCTGAAATAATTTTTCAGGAAGCAAAACAAATCAATCAAATAAAAAATTCAAAGCTAAAAGCAAAAGCAAATTGATGTATAACTCTCTGTTGGGGTATTTCTAATAATCTCTATCAGGGTTATGGACACCTAACTGACAGTAGAGAAATGTTGTGATTAGAGTCAAATGCATCTCTGTGGGGGCTATGGATTTACTTTGGCGGCGAGAGTAATGTACAACTCTCCTTCCACAATCCATTAAAAAAATCAACATTGAAAAATAAATCTTTCCTACGCATTGGCTAGGGTGTCTTCACTTGTTGTCTATAAAATCTTCCCTCCAAGAGGTAATAAATTTCCACGTGCACACATTGGATCTCAATGAGAAAACAAGATTATTATGTTACCAAGTGTCTTTTTTTTTACCTTGTTCAGACTCTTACTCTAGTCTATATCTTGTCTCATGATTCATGCCTTTGGCTAACCGCTTCTTCATCATGAGGCTTCTAAGCTACATTCATGTTGTTCTTCTACTTCATTCAGAACATCCATGTGTATAATATTTCCTTTTGCCATGTTTGTGGGCACCTTTGTACCCTTTCTCAAAACAAACTTCCACTTCTTTCTATCATGTGCTTCTTGGCCAGCTTACACTGGGGGCATCCTTGCTCCTTCCTAGCATGTCATTGGGTTATGTTCATCATCATGATTGAACCTATCTATATTGGCCCTGATCCAACTTTTGTGTGTGAAGAGTTTTCCTTTGAATATTCCCATCTAACATTGGGGAAATTTTGCATCTTCACTTTCTTGCACATGTGTGTGGTGTTCTGCCCTTGTACATCCCATCTATTTGGGGCATCCATGTTTCTTTGTTTCCTATACATAGCTTTAGAAAACTTCTAAAAAATAAAAAAATATTCAAATATGTTTCAAAAATAAAAAACATTTACATATGTTTTATAAATCAAAACATTCAAATATGTTTCAAAAAAGCCCAAACAAATTAGTAAAATGATGCTTAACTCAATGCACCTGTTAGTGCACACACCTATTTCAATGCCTGGGCACCTATGCAACATTGAATGCACTACCTATCTTCCGGAGGCCATAACTTTTTCTCCCGACCTCAAAACAACTCCTTTTTGTGTTGGAAAGGTATCGAAGAGAGATACACAATGGTAAGATAAAATTTGGCTTTCGATTTACCAAAAATTTATGGTTTTTCATTTTTTAAATGTCTTGCATACAGCTAAAGCCTATATCACTGCATTATCCTCAACATTGAAATTGGTCCTACAAAACCATCTTTATGACATTCTTGTTTGTTCTTGTCTCAAACGACATGTAGATCATCATGATCTACCTCCATTAACAAAGTTGGGTCTAGCTTATTATGTCGGTACTCCCATGCAACAATGAGTTGTTAGGTACTGTGTCATAATGCACGAATGCTTTCCATGGGACTACTTGTGTCCTCTGTTTTTCCCTCGCATGTGTTATTTCTTGGGGCATCATTTTTAACCCTTGTCGTTACAACATGAACATTCAAGAACTGTAGCTTGATAACAAAACATTGGTGCAACTATCTTAAACATTGTTTGTTTGAGTACGTGTGATTGTACTAGTTTCTCTATTAGGTTAGCTGGTTTACTTTCTCGTATTGCATTGCATTTTGTATGTTGCATGGAGCTAAATATCATTTTACTTTCTCGTATTGCATTACATAATGTATGTTGCATGGAGTTATGTATTTTTAGTAGTAAACAATTGTTATTAATTTAGCTTTTCATGTTATCTTACACTTTTGTTTATTTTAAATAAAGGCCGATGATGTAGACCTAGGGGCAAAATGATATAAACAAGTTGCTTATTGAAAGGTTGGATGCAAAGATTGGGCTTGTCCTATATTCTCCATTAATCATTTATTCTCCATTAAATAGTTCTTCTCCATTATCATTTATTACCACTACTAAGTTTTCTTCCAAATCACTCGGGCAATAAACAACCATGTTTATCGTTTTCATTATTCCTTCTCAATACACGAGGGTTTCACACATGTTCTAACTTATTTTATTCTATCCATTTCAATCATATTTTTGATCATCGATTGACTTCTTCTATTACCCCATCGACACTTGAGGGGCATCCTTCATCCTGCTAATGTTTCTTCAAAAATTTACATGTTTATGTTTGTCTACTATATTTGAAGAGAAGTCACTTACTTCACCTCAAACAGGGGAAAATGTAGACACCTAAATTCCGCTTTTACAATCTTATTGCCAAAATGCACACAAATCACTCTCATTCTTGCTAATTCCATTATAATTAGTGATCTTTACTAACTAACATTTTTTACCACTTTAGCCAATTAACAACACTTTGTTGATTGTGTAACCCCTTTCACATTCAAGATGCCAATTTACGGTGAATTATAAGTCAAAATCCTTTTTAAAACAAATAATTAGCCTTTATTAGCTAATTAAGTCTATT